>PVIR01021804.1:0-28960 GCA_004026965.1 Petromus typicus
AGACTCAGCCACACAAATATGCATGCCCGCACAGTCACACTTCAAACACATTTACCCTTCCCTGTAAGCCAGGCCCCAGCAGAACCGAGGGTGACTGCCTGCTGCCACTCCCAGGTGTAGCCCTGCACTCCCAGGTGTAGCCCTGCACTCCCAGGTGTACCCCTGCACTCCCAGGTGTAGCCCTGCAC
Source organism: Petromus typicus (assembly GCA_004026965.1). Lineage (NCBI taxonomy): Eukaryota > Metazoa > Chordata > Mammalia > Rodentia > Petromuridae > Petromus > Petromus typicus. Next base: position 189 of record PVIR01021804.1, read on the forward strand.
TCCCAGGTGTAACCCTGCACTCCCAGGTGTAGCCCTGCACTCCCAGGTGTAGCCCTGCACTCCCAGGTGTAGCCCTGCACTCGCAGGTGTAGCCCTGCACTCCCAGGTGTAGCCCTGCACTCGCAGGGGAAAGGTACTCAATGAGTGGCCAAAGCGCTACAGAAATGTGATTGTTTATTTAAATGAGACGGAGGCAGATGTTCCAGTTACCTTCCAAAACACTGCTTTGTGCGCTTGGTGTATGCCTCAGAGGCAGAGGACTTGCCACTTACCAGGCACACATGAAGCCCTAGTTTTCCTCGCTAGTGCCACTAAAAAACATAACAAAACCAGAAAATCTGTGCAAAGATCCTGTGTTTGGCTCAGTGATGGCCAAGATATTTTGTAATGTTCTTATTTTTCCAAGGAAGTGCTTTCTGAGGCGTGTATGGAGCTCCGGAGCTGGATGTGCTTCCGCTTTAAAGGAGGCCAATCTCCAAAGCGGGATCCAGAAGCGCTCCTGACTCCCAGGCCTGGGGGCTGGAAGTGCCACCAAGGCCCTTTACCTGAGGGATCAGGAACAGTTGCCAAGACTGATGCCCTGGATGTCCATGTCCTTTAAAATACCATGGGGTGCCAGGGATTTAGCTCTGTGGTGCCCCGCCTGCCTTTCAAGTGCAAGGTCCTGAGTTCGACCCCTGGTGCTGGAAAAAAGAAGAGAATGTGAGCCACAAAGCAAAACCTTTACTGTTATTTTATCGTCCTGTCTTGCCTTTGATCGACATGGATCTCTGGATCTGGTCTCTGGGGTGCACCCCAGCTGGAGTCTGACATCACTTAAGTAAGCAAGCTTCGGTCCTAGTGAAGGGGAATCATTATCTCCCAGATAATGAAAGACCTGCGCCCATCTTCCTCCAGCAGATGGAGAGCATCCTCGGAGCGGGCCAACAGGGAAACAGTGAGAGCCCCGTAGTGAGCCTTGAGCCCCCCAGGTGCAGCTGGGTATCATTTCCTCACAAGAGGCGCCCAACACAATAGAGTGTATATCAGACTGAGCGCAGCCCTGTGCGCAGGTGAAAAGATTGCTCAGAGTGTCACCAGCCCCCCAAGGGAGGAGAATGTGCAAGTGTTCTGGCAAAGGGGGGGTCCACAGACAGGAGAGACATCCAGCCAGGCCAAAGAGGAAGTCGGATGGCTCAGTGAGGGACGCAGTGACCAAGAACAGGGCTCCAGAGGCAACGAACAAAGGCCTCTTTAAATTGGCACTGTTTGCTTCCCCCAAAATAAGACATTCACACCTCTCTAAAGAAGTCCTTCTTTTGCTCAGTTTGCTTTTGACTCTCTGCTCTGTTGTTTTTTTCTGGGTTGAGAGAAGGACCCATCACCCAGCAAGCCTTCCTTGCTTGCAAGGAAGAACTGACAGCCACAGGAGATCTCCTCCCATCATGTTATTAGTCACGTTCTGTTGGTCCATGGGAATGTGGTAGAAGACAGTGAGACGAAACAGAGGGACACGTCGGAATTATTCTCCTCCAGGTGAATGGCAAGGCTTAACTTTCTCCCCATTCTAGGGCAAAGCTTTTCTAGGTTAAGACACATTTTTCCATAGATATTGATAAACTGTCTGTAAAGGTAAAGAGTCCTCCAACGCTCAATGACCACACCACACACCAGGATCCCCATCAGGAGAGTTTTGTTCAGAAGCGATGGCTCCCGTATTGAAGCAAGACAGGAAGCCTGGAGCGGGGGAGTGGATGGTCTTATATAGATCTGGGGGTCTCACGTCATGGTGGGGGTAAGGTCGCCTTCACCTATCAGAGGCTATCTTGCCTTTTAAGGTTTGCACCTTGCAGGAAGCTCGGATCTGATTACTTTTAGCTGATGTGGATTCTGGGAAAGGGAAACTTCACGGCTTGGGTCAGACTGTGGGGAAGGGTGAGCAACCCAGAAGTTGGCGAGCCATATCTCTAGCACTCTCTTTATGTTACCTAATATTATAACTTTATTGGTATAATAATTGAAATAACTATTGCTAAGTTAATACGACACTATACAAATGTTTGTCATTTGAACGAGATATAGGCAGGAAGAAGTAGTTTTCAACCTTACAGTTTTAGGGTTATGTAATACTTTATTTCCATCGCCAGGAGGCCCTTTTCTGGTCAGTATTAGCACTGGAGTAAGAGGACCTTTTCCTATGTAGACCAAAGGGACAAAAAATCATTGTCCATCTGATGTTTGGCACTGATAGTAATTACTTACATTTGCATAACAGCGGAAGGCCACAGCAATGCTACAAGGCAGGAAGAAGTTCCCAGCTGTGGTGGGTTAACTAATGGTCAACTTGGAACGTCCAGCCGAACTGAATCAGTGTGGTCCTGGGTGTGGAAGACCCACTCGAGGATGGTTGCCAGTAGCATAAAAAGAGAACTGGAGGTGAAGATCCTGGGCGCTGATTTTCCTGGGGAAGCTTGTCGGAGCTGGTGTCCGGAGGCGAACCTGGCAGTTCCCACCGTCAGAGGAGCTCAAGTTCTCACTGTTGTGGGAATGGCTGCTGTTCTCTCTCTCTCTCTCTATCTCTCTTTTTTTTTTTTTTTTTTTTTTTTTGGAGACAGGGTCTCACTTTGTAGTTCAGCCTGGCCCTGAGCTCAGCCTCAAATTCACAGCAATCCTCCTGCCTCTGCCTCCCGAGTGCTGGGATTACAAACGAGAGCCACCACACCTGGCACTGTGGTATGTGGTACTGATTGTTGGTGGATATGAGTCTCTACACCCAATATTATTGTATGTGGTTACCGGGAATCAAACCTGGGCCCTTGTGCTTGCAAGACAGGCGCCAGCACCACTGAGCTGTTCTCTTTGGAGGCACTCTGACCTTTGCTGTAACCATTGCTTCCTGGCTCCATACAGCTCCCTCAGCTTGGTGGCACAGACCCTCCTCCCATTGGTACAGGATTTCTAACTTGCAGCACTGGCCTTTGGGCCCTCTCAGTGCAGATCCTTGATACAGACAAGCATGAGGTACTGCCTCGGCTCTAGGCCTCTGGATGGACTCTCATGGAACACTGCAATTAAAATCCTTCTTGTTGTATAGCCTCACGTACATGTAATGCTGTAAAACCATATTTGGAATCAGTACGGACGTTAGCTTTCTTGTCTGTTGCTGGCAAAAGAGCCCTTGTTAAGGCTATTATATTACCTCTGCCTTGTAGGCTGAGATTCTAGTAGGCAGAGACCAGGCCCCTACTATAGAATTTAATATCATCATTGCATATCTTGCTTATCAGACCCCATCCAGCATAGAACTATTTCTATCTGTGAAATATTTAACATCTGGATCTCTGAAAGGGTGATCTTGGAGATCTCCCTGGCTTAGGAATACTTTGTCCACAATTTCTATATAGTCATGAAGGAGAACTCTCAGTCAAACTGGGAGTAAGGTAACTGGATTATTGTCTGTAGGGGTAAGTGGGGATTTTTATACAGGAGCCCTTGATACTGAGTCATGCTTGGATTTAATAACAAATAGTTTCCTCTCTGTTCCACTGAAGTTATAATTGTGTGCAGTACTCAAATGGTCAGTTGTCTCAAGGTCAGCTTATCAGCTTCCTGCATCAGCCAGCACCCTGAGGCATGGAGGCCACCCCACCCCAGGGCAACAGATTCTAAGGGTTTTGGCGAGTGTGTCGCTGGATGATGTCAGGATCCCATGACCTGGTTAAAACCCCTATGACCATTCCCTTTTGTTCATGGACATGTATGAAGAAAGACTTTATTATATTTGGCAGTGCTAAGGCTCGGGCCTGAGTCAAGACTTCTTTGATTTATTTAAATGCTTTCTTCTGGTTAGTTTTTCAGAGGAGAGGCTACCCCCTGTTTTGTAGCTTTACATAGGAGCTTAGTCATGAGTGAGAAATTTGGGATCCAGGTATGGCAAAATCTATTGCCTCCCCACAAACTCTCTTATTTGGTGCCAGGTGGTTGGACTTAGTAGGGCACAGACAATCTGGGTTTGTTCTGTGTCTAGTTGGCATTCTCCCTGGGCTACATAAAGCCTAGATTTGACTTGTTGTCAACAAAGTTGTGTCTTCTTTTTTTTATATACCCTATATCCAGCCCTGTAAAGTAAATGAAGGAACTTTTTAGTTCTCTAACAGCAGTCCTCTGAGACTGAGGCTGCTGAAGGAAGTTATCCATAGACTTGCTCCCTGGCGAGATGAAAGCTTTCAGGGTAGTGTCCAGAGCCTCTCAAAGATTGCAGGAGAGTTTCTGAGCCCTTGAGAAGGCCTAGTCCAGCTTAGCTGTTCCTTTATGCTCATGACAGGATCTTCCCTTTGAAACACAAAAAATGGCTGACTCATTGGTACAAGGTGGAGACAGAGATATTTTTCAAGTCCAAGCAGGTAAACCAGGCAGTTTGCTGGAATAAATCTGATTAATGTGTCAAACCTTCATTTTCTAAAAGCCACACTAAATGTCAGTCTTCCCCTCAGTCAATGACAGGCTTTCTCTTGGGCCTCAAACCTTACCACAGTCCTGTAGTGATCTATTGTTCCAGGATGGCCCCTAATCCATTGTACTGGGGGAGGGGTGCCACCCAACTGTGGGAGGGTAGAGCCCTCTCTGAGCCAAAGTCTCTCCTGGTGGCTTCTGACATCTCAGGATTCCTGGAGCTCAGGGCCCTCTCAGGTCTTCGGGCAAAGGAGAAAGCAAGTCTGTGGTGCCCAGACCCTTCCTGGTTGGCAAAGTGGGATTTAACAGACAGGAGAGAGCACTGTGAAACACCTGTTTTTTCTGTAAGTCACACTTTGCCATGAGTTCTTAAAGGCAAAGTACAGAGTTTTTGTTCTAATGAGCCCATATGCTGTTTAAAATCAGAGGCTTATCCCATAAGGTCAGTTTAAAAGAAAAAAAGAGGTGATAGAGAAAAGCTGGAGTCAGGTAGAGACACAGGACCATGTAAAAGTTACACATAGCCGAGACAAGCAACAAGACAAGATGGTAGCTGGCCGTGTAGTGAGACAGTGACATGGCAGTCCCGACCAAAACACAAATGGGAAAAAGCCATTTACAAACTAGGTTAAGTGGAGGCCAGGCTAATTCAGCAATATGCACAGACAACAAGGTGTGTCTGCCTTGAACAGAAGTGGTTAGAAAGAAAAACAAAATCTACGTTCCCTTCCTTCATTCTGCAGGCTAGAAACGCAAGAAGCAGTCCTCTGCACACCTCGAGAAGAGTCCCATGCACCCCTAACCTAGAGGCCAGAGTGAGGGAGAGAGGAGAAAACAAACCTCATGGCATTTTAGAAAGAAACAGAAAGTGTCCAATGGCCCTCACCTTGGTCTCTAGTATCTGAGATTTTCTCACGTGGCTGGCCATGCCAAAATGTTTATTTTTCGCTTACCACATCAAAATGTTTTCTCAGCAACACCGAAGTTATCAAGTAGTTCCTTTAGAAATGGCTCACCCATCAAAAGTATTCCAGGTCCTTCCTACCTTGAACAAGGAATCACCCAAGACCAACCAAATATGGTGCCAAAAGTTAATGTGAAGTGAGTTTGGGGAGTGACTGAGTATGGGAGAGATAAGCTCTGCAGAGTGAACTTGGACCGAACAAAGAGGAAAAGAAGGTAAAAGCAAAATTAAAGTGCAGGTGCACCTGAGAACGGCGCAAACTGTCATGGAAACTCATGGTAGTGGCTTCCTGTGGTATCTAGTCTGCTTTCATGCAGCCCGAATCTCGAGGGAGCTCATGAGAAGTTCCACAGACAGTGTCCTAGAGTTGCCCTGGTGTCTTGTAATTGGCAGGTCCCTCTCACTCCCTCGGCTTCTCTGCCATGCTCTATCTCCTGTACCAGGCAGCTGGAGAAGCAAATGAGGCTATCGTGGAAGAGAAGAAATATAGCTAAGTGAGTAGCACTGTGTGCTGTTTCCTCTGGACATGAAGGCTCTGTGCTGCTTTTCAAGAAGGTTTTGAGAAAGGCTGTGTTGCGTGTCATCTCACTGTGTCTACACCATAGTTGGTGGGCACAGTGACACAGAGCAGGCCCCTCCTGATGACCCAGTCCTGCACAGTGCTCTGGGGCTCTGACTCTGCCCCTTGTCTCTGTCCCACTGTCTGTCTGGGAGGAAGACAGCAATGTTTGCTTCTTCAGGGCACTGCTGGGTAAGACAGGCTGTCCCTGAAATCACTGCCCTTCATAAGACTTTACCAACTTTATGATCAACAGTTTGTGTAGCTATCATGCATCAGAGCAATAATAAATTTCATTAGATTCATTATGTTCTTATTACCCAATGGAGGCACAGCTGGATGCGATCTCTGGCTCTTCTGCAGCCAGATAATGTTAGACTGTTTCTGTCCTGAAATTTGAAGACCTTTCAGTGTCTAGGCACAAGAACACTGAGACTCACTCATTATCATCTCCTTTTAAATCACTCTTAGCAGATTTTTAGGATTCTTCTGAAGATTTCAGTTCTGTAAACTTGGGTGAAATTCCAGTCTTGTGGTTCGTTGCTAGCACTGAACTTCATCAGGACAGAGTAGTAATGTTTTTATACCAGCCACCTCAGAGTGGTAAGATTTAGTCCCTTGTCCCACAAGGAACAAGTTTCCCTGAGACCCATCAGGATGGGGGTCCCGAGGGACCCCAGTGTGACCAGTGCCCTCACAGCATCAGCCCCAAAGCCTTGTAGGATCCCTAGAAAGAAAGAGTATTAGCCTTTGACACTCCCCATTCTCTCGCTGCCCAGCAGGGAAAGGAATCCAAACTCCAGGCAGGACTGCACGGTCCACGCCACGGTGTGCCCCTCAGCAGCCAGCTCCGACAGGGACACCATGTTGCTCAGGGATAAAGCAGGCTTGGTGGCTGCACAGGCTAGGAGAGGACTGGTCACAAGCCAGGCTTCCCTGTGCGGCACTCCTCTGAGTGAGGACCTTGGACACTCAGTGGGTGCCCACCCTGCTGCCTGTCCTGGTGCCCTGCTTTCTGAAGCTGCTCCTAGGGGACACTTACTGGGCCCTTACTGTGCACAGCACCTTCTGGGTTGGAGCCACCCAGACTTTGTCCCAAACCCAGCATCTGCAGCTGCCCTGCCCTGACAGAGGCTTTGCTGACATCTGTTCACAGTCATAGGCAGTGAAGCAGAATATGTCTTAAGCTGATAGCTGTTCTATACCTTATTTTATTCTTGAAGATAGTGAATTTTATAATAAGACTAAAAGCCCTCATTTCCTCTCATTCTATGTTAATACTGTTTATACATTTTGCAGATAAATATCACCTTCAATCCATCAACAGCAATTTCACACATGATTTTTTGTGTATGTCGAGAACCCACAAGGAAACCTATAAATCTAACAAGTAAAGTTTTCTTAAGAAATCAAACAATATTTCAAACAGATGGTTTGATTTAACATAGCTGGCTCCCTGAGCCCAGCAGCACAGGGGAGTGTGGACTGTCGCTTATCAGCATCTTGGCCACTGTCAGAGTCGAGTGGTATCCAGGCTGCCACCCTCCTAGCCATGACATAAAAATTATCTCCAAGCATTGTCAAATGATGTCTGGGGCAAAGATCAGCCTGGTCAAAAATTGCCCCCTAGGGCCAGGGATTTAGCTCAGTGGTGTCAGTGTCTGCCTGGCAAGTGCAAGGTCCTGGGCTCGAGCCGTGGTAATCACATAAAACAATGCTGGGCGTAGTGACTCACACCTGTAATCCCAGCACTCAGGAGGCAGAGGCAGGAGGACTGCTGTGAGTTTAAGGTTAGCCTGGGCTACATAGTGAGTTCAGGGCCACCCTGCACTACAAAGTGAGACTCTGTCTCAACAAAGAAGAATTTTCCTTTAAATATTTAGATGTTGCTTGGAACGTTAATTATGTAAACCCTAAGTGCTTCGAGGGAATCACAAGTGTCATGTTTGGAGTGCTCGTGGAGGCCCGAGCTCCTTGGACTGTGAGGGCCTGCAGTGCTGCACTCACGAGCACACAGCCCCGGGGCAAGGAGGAAATCAGAGCTGGCACTAACCCGCTCCCCAGGGAAGCGGCCGGATGGGACAGGCTCGGGTCACCTGAGGCCACACATGCCGACTTAAATTGGAGCCTCAGGTCACAAGGAAAGAGGTGAGGGTGGAGTTGGATCTGAGACTGGCATGACTGTGGGCACTCCCTTTGGGATGCTGAGCCTGGAGTTGGCACCTCTAAGCTTCACACCCAGCATTCCCTGGCACCTCCTGTGGCATCTGATCCCAGGACCCTGTTTGTCCGGGTTTTCTGTCTTCACCTCCTTGGGAACATCTGCTGCCCATGTTCACCTTCTAGGTCACATCTGTGTCTCACTGTGCCGGCTGTGCGAGGTGCTGTCACTGCCTCCCTGGCTGGTCCTTCTGAGCCTGGGACTCGCTGGCCCTTCCTTGGCTTGTGCCTGGTCGCTCCTGGCTCTGTTCCTCTGCTACTGGGGACACACAATGTCGGCCGCTCCCTAGAAAGCTGTGGGGTGAGGACGAGGGTCCCCACACCAACACCAGGCCACGTTTGGGGCCTCCGGGGCCACGTCAAAGGAAAGTTCATTGCTTCTCCTTCAGGCCAGCAGTTGCTTTCATTTTCCTTTTCACTCTAGCTGTGCTGCCTTTTGTCACAAAGGTTTGTTCTAGTCTAAAGCCTTTTGCCTCTTCCACTCTGAGACCCCAGCTGCTCCTGGCTCTGCTCCTCCGCACTGCTGCGTGGACCCACATCTCAATGGAAAGTGCAGAGACTGCTCTGGCCCCTTTGTCCAGCATCCTCAGTATTCTGCTGCCTTTCACAGGGTGACTCTGAGTCTCCACAGAGCTTGACTCTAGGCCCAGCTGTCTCCAGCCCAACTTCCTCTCTTTCTCTCCAAGTCTCTGAGGACCCACTTCCCGGCTGAGCAGGTGCACTGGGACGGAACAGCTGGAGCCGTCAGGGTGTATCTGTCCAGATGAGAGACCCCCAGCAGACCTGCCTGCCTGGGGCAATATCCTCGGGGGTCGTGGTGTTTGGGATCTGGAGTATCCCCTATGGGCTCCTGTTGAAGGTGCGGCTATCGGTGATGGAGTTGTTGGGAAGGTGGAACCTTTAGCAGTGCGGCCTCGGGGGAGGATAGGAGGGAAGTGGTAAGGGGGGTGTCTGAGGGGACTGCAGGGTCTCCAGCGTCTTCCTGCGTCTCCACCACACACTCTCACCGTGTGTCCTGCCTCACCGCAAACTAAAAACAATGGAGCCAACTGACCATGCACCGAAACATAGTCTGGATTCTAAGCCTGGGCAACCCTTTTCTCCTTTCAGTCGATTTTTCTTGGGTACTTTGTCACAACAGCAGAAAGCTGGCCCACAGATGGCTGGAAGAATTTCTGACTCTGCACCCTGAAGAGGATATCTGTCTTCACAGATGTTGGCCTCCACCCTCTGAGGCTTGCCTACGCTGTCCCTCCACTGTCTGCTCTGTGTGGGCTGTGGGAGCGGTACTTAAGGAGATCCACACAGGAGGCCGGAAGGATTTCATTTAGCCAACTACGGGTTGGCTAAATGAGGAAGTGACACACCCTCACATTCTGTTCTCTCTCCGCGGGTCTTGAGCTTCCATCAGCCTCCGCTGTGACTGACTCGATTCCTCTGAGGCCTGCTCACTCGTCCTGGTCAAGCTTCCTAGGGAGAAGGCCTGCTGCTGACAGAAGCAAGGATACCTAGAAAGGAAGACCTCACTGTGCACAGTCACTTTGACGTGGGAGCAGGCGGGGACACAGGAGACCCAGAAGGACAGTCATGGGAGCTGGCAGCACCCACGGGTGGTGGCCTGGCCTGGCCCCTCCCACCTCCTGCCCCATGGCTGCCTGGGGGTCTCAACAGCCAGCCAGGCCGGATCTGCCTAACCAGGCAAGAATTCATAGGACAGAGTTGGCTTATTTCGATTATGCTTTCTCTAGACCGAAGTGTGCGCCCCTCCTCCCCTTCCCATATCGGGGTTCTAAGGCCCACGTGATGGATTTTGGAGGCCTTGGAGAGAAAGGAGGGTAAATGGGTCAGATCCTTTGTAAAAGGACAAAGCAAGGAGCTTTACTTTCTGCTGCAGGAAGACATTGTTAGGCCAGTGTCACAGTCCCAGGAGTTAAGAGTCCACATGTCCAGACCTGAAGCCTCACATCCATCCCTCAGACCCACCGGGCTCTGTTCGTGGGTCTGCTAGTCTTCTCTGCAGCCTGGGAAAGACCTAGTCAACCTCTCCTCTGTTCGCGGCCCTGGAAAGGCCCCAGCCTGCTCTGTGGCCTCTACCTCTTGTGCTATTTCTCTCCTCTAGGGAGCGTGGAAATGGATCCATGTTAACGTCATGCCTGCTGCTCCACTCAGCAGGAGCTGCTTCTCGGGGGCTTCCTCAGCCCTGATAGGGGCGCTGCAGGGGAAGCAGGGTCAATTCCGGACATTAAGAGCGAGTGTGGAGTAGCCATTCCGTGAGGAGGATGACAGCCAGGCCAGAGGACACATTTCCTCCCGGCCCCATCTGGTAATCAGGCCGTGCCCTGTAGCCTGTCTGATGGCCCAGTGTTTGTCTTGGCGAATGCTTTTATGGCTGCTGCTACCTGTGCACAGTGAATCACTTTGCTGAACCCTGCCGGTGTCCCTTGACGTCGTGCTGTTGTTGTGAAACACAGAGCTTGACAATGGGGCTCCCGGCAGTGGGAAATCTCATTTCCTTGCCAGAGAGGCCCGTCCCTCATGGGCCACAAGGACCTCTTGGTAGGCGATGGAAAGAGACATCCTTTGGCTGAGGTAGTAGCACTTGCTCAGGCTGGCTGGGGTCAGCACTTTAGCCTGAGAATGCTGTCACGCAGTGACATGTCCCCTCTGAGCGCAGGGACTGTGACTGAGCTGGCTGACGTGGGGACACCAGAAATAGGGCTGTGTGGCCAGCTTCTGTATCATCCTTGGGAACCATGCATATGAACACAGCTCGTCACGTGATGATACGTGCACTGTACACCACATGTGTACCATGGTCATCTTTCTCTGGACACAGAAGGTGTTGGGGTCCCCAGGAAGAAGGGCCCACATCTCCAGGTCTGCTGCAGTGGGACAACAGAGTCCAGGAGGCACAAGGACACTGGTGTCTCCCCACCTGCTCTTCTTGTACCCGATCTCAGTTCTGTCTCCGAAGGTGACAGCTGCTTTGCTAAGCAACTACAAGGCAAACACCACAGCAGGCTGAGTTTACCGGTTGGAGGTTGGGGGAGAACCGGAAGTGAGACTCCCCTTTGGGCAGCACTGTCTTGAGTGCATTGGGTGGGCTCATGCCCTGCGCAAAGCTCTGTGCGCAGGGACATTTGGCATGGGCGGAGCCTGGGCTGCTATCCACTGTTCCTTCCACATGTGTTATGGCTCCATGAAGAGGCCGAGTCTGAAGCAGCAAGACTGGAGGTGCAGACCCCATGGACTCGATCCACCCAGATTGGATCCCCATCCGCACCTGCTGCGTCCAGTGCCAGCACCTGGCTTCGACGTGCCCAGGGGAGACCGCAGCAGGTGGGTCGCCTGTCTACTCCTTTCCCAGGCTGCCAGGTGAGGTCCTCCTCCTGGGTGTTTGAGGTTGGAATTGCTGGATGCCGCCCTCACAGACATGAGACTGAAAGTCAGTGACAAAGCCCAGAATAGCAGCAAGCCGTCCAGGGGAGGACAGCACTGTGACAGCCCTCTAAGGTCAGACACTTCTGCGGAACCCACAGCCTGAGTGCCATCTCCGCCGGGTGTCAGCCCAGGTCTGTTCAAGGTTTGTCCTTCACTAAGCAGCCCCAGAGGGGCCCACTGAGATGATGCCCAGGTCCTAATGTGGTCACATTGCCAAAGACCCTCTCTCCAGATGTGCTGATGCTGTGGCTCGGGACACACGTAACTCAGGAAAGAGAAGCTATCCCCAGGCCAAGGCCAGTGCCAGGTGATTTTTGTTCTCATGCATGTGCTCCCGAGCAGCCAGGCCGGCGCTGGCGCGAGCCCTGGACTAATCCATTTGGGTTGAGTTTTCTGGGAGCCTGCTGAGGAAGTGCCCTCGAGGCCCAGCCTGGGTAGGTGGGTCTGCAGAGGCCTGAGGCCAGCTGACAGCCTCCCCAGAACAAAATGCACATCTGGGACAGCCGGGCCTCACCACTCAGGCCTTGATGGCAGGATTCACTGTTCTAGTCTCGGTAGCTGAAGCTTTCCCTTGGTCAGTGCTGGTTCTGCAAGGCCCTGGCTCAGGGCTGACAGCTACTGCCCACAGTAGGTCACAGTCAAAGTTTCTGCCCAGTGACGGTCTGCTCTTCCTGGTTTCTGGGACATGAGGTATGGCCTTAAAAAGCAGGGATGTAAGCACAGAACCCACTCTCCAGGCTCCTCAGGGTCCTTGCACAGCACCTGTAGCCAGGACCTGTCTCCTCTTGAGCCTGCAAGGACCTGAGGGTCAGACCAGCAGTGCTGATGGCAAGGTCTCCCCTCTTTTCGGACTGTAGGCTGAGTGGACAGCACGTGATCTTCACAGTCCCCTCTGCATGTGTAACTTCCACTAACATCCTCTTTGCACAGGGACACTCCCAGTGGGCAGCCTCCTGACCAGCGCGTGTGCAGTGACTCTCTCTCCAGTGAGGCACCTCTGCAGTGATGAGGTCACACTGCACCAACTCCCTGCAGGGTCCAACTTCTGTTGCTTGAGGTCTGTGACTTGGTTGGGACCCTGTGAGTGTAGAAGACCCCATTTAGGCAGGTTCATGCCTGCGGCCAGCAGGAATCCACAAAGCCCTCTGGAGATGTCTTTTCCAGACCTGCCATCCAAGGCCTTTGGGCTGACCCCACAGTCCCATCTCCTGTAAGGTGATCCTGGAGCGCAGAGGAACGCGGGAAGTCTGCAAATCATAGCCTGTCACTGCCAAAGGGGTCCTGTAAGATCCACACCCTGCGTCCCAGCCACATGGCAGGAGGAGAGGAGGTGATTTACAGCCTCAGCCCTGGGTGTGGCTGCTTCAGGGTGTCCACAACTAACCAGAAAACACAACTGTCCACTGTGCTGTGGGGCAGGGGACAAGCAAAGGAGCCATCAGAGAAGGAGCCATCGCTCACGGGGCCAGTCCTGTGGGAAGGGCCAGGCAGGGGCCAAATAAATGCCAGCACTAAGAGGGCTTTTGCTCCCCTTTTCACAGAAGGGTTTCAGAGATTTCCACCACTGAGCAGATCATAGGGAATAAAAGAGGAACAGAGATCTTCCACAGAGCCTGGAGAAGGTTGCATGGGTGGAAAGCAGATGACCTTCCAAGCCCCTGAAGTGGAAACCATACTTGTGCATACTTTTTATTTTCTTTCAAAAAAAAAATACAACCTGCTATTGGAGATGTCAGCTCTCCCATCTCAGCTTATTAAATACCTACTGTGGCTTCACGGAAGAATCACTAATTTCCTGTGAGTGAAAGTAGTATGTCCATTTACAGATAGGGAAAAAAAGGACAGTGAGGACGCATAAAGCTCCAAGTCAGGGGATGTGAGGGAGGCCCTGAAATAAATTCCAGGCTAAGCCCCTTTGCTCTCCGCAGTCCACACAATTCCTGACAGCAGGAAACAAGGCAACATCGAAGGTTCCGAATGAAAATGTTCTGTGACGGCCTCTAGTGTGGCTTGCTGCTGAGATGACCTAGGCTCTGTGTCCAGCACAGACTCATGGGATGAATCCTCCGGCATCCAGGACGGGAACCTGACTGTGCAGAAGAAACAGAGGCCTCGGGCACCAGAAGATTCCTGAAGCCGTGGGGAGGATGTCAGGGGTCTTCACCTTCTGTGATCTGACCTGTTAAGCTGGGGATTCACTGCATTGAGCTGCTTTTTTGTTTGCTTGTTTTACTTTGCTTTCAATTTTTGCAGTTTTAAAGATGGAAGGCAAGCTCTCTACCATGACCGACATCCCAGCCCTTTAAAAATTTTATTTTGACGCAGGGTCTCCCTAAGTAGCCAGGGCTGGCCTTAAAATTACAAGCATTCTGCCTCAGCCTCCCATGTAGCTGGGATCACAGGCTTGCACTACAGACTCAGGTTGCACTACAGAATTACTCAACCCTCTGTTCTTGACCGACAGGTCATAAACACTTTCTGACAAACCCTTCCACCTGAAAGGACAGCTGACCACACATATGTCTACTTTTTTTTTTCAATTTGAAGGTAATTTTAAAAAACAAATTAATTTAAATTCTAAATGAAAACCTTTAAAATAAATGCAATCTAATTTAACCTTTAGGAAAATTTAAAAGGTGATTCTCTTAGTCTTAATGCTTCATAAAGATAACTGAATTGATATCATGGACACTCTGTCTATAGTGGTGTCAATAATAAAAAGATAGCTAAAGTAAGATTTTAAAAATTATCTGTATTGGTACATTATGAATACACATCATAATCGCATTCAACATTAGGAGTTTGTATCAGAATATGACATGAATTGATTCTCATTTTTTCCCTTTCACCCATATACAAATCTTTGTTTTCTTTTTCTTTATTATTACCACATTCATTTTCCTCTCGTTATTTACCCTTACACTCTTTCCTTTTAAATATTTTCTACTTCATAATATCAGCTATATCTACTACAACTCATTTACAACTAAAGTAAGATTTTAAAAGAGAACTTAGACTTTAGAGGAATAACAACAATGCATTGTGGGAGATATGGTGCTTGAGGGAAAATAACAACAATGCATTGTGGGAGATATGGCACTTGAGGGAAAATAACAACAGGAACTGGTGGAAGTGTGGTCCTGTGAGGCTCTGGGTGAACTGTGCTAATCACAGATCACTGCAAACCTTGGAGCCTCCACTGGAGAAAACAGTGAGAAGTACAGTGAACAGGCAGAGTGTGTGAAACAGGGAGTGAGTACTGAGACAGAAGCACTGACTCACTTTTTCCTTCCAACCAGAGAGTGCTGCGTGGCCAGCGGCTGTCTGACCTTCTCCCTTGCTCCTCTTTGCTCCCTCTTGCACCCAATACACTGGGACACTTTGCACTCATGACTTCTCAGTGATCCTTTCTCTACTGAGTATGAGTTCTTCCAGGCATGGCGATGCCTCTGCCCCATAACCAACCACTTCAGACTATACTGTTGACTTATTTAAATAAATATGTTTGCATTAATGTTCTTTAGGGAGGTTGACCTGTAGTTCTTTTCTTTGGTTTGATCTTTCTCTGCTTTAGGAATCAAGGTAATGGTTGCTTCGAGAAATGAATTTGGGAGTACTGCTTCCTTTCAATTTCATTAAAGAGTTTGAGAAGTAGCGGTGCTAACTCTTCTTTAAAAGTTTTGTAGAATTCAACAGTAAAGCCCTCAAGACCAGGGCTTTTCTATGTTGGCAGTTATTTTAATTACATTTTCAATTTCACAGATTGATATTGGGGTGTTCAATATGTATATATCTTCTTCATTCAACTTTGGAAGTTCATATGTGTCTAGAAATCTATCCATTTCTCCTATATTTTCTATTTTTTGAGGTACAAATTTTCAAAGTAGGTATTTACTATCCTCTTGACTTCCTCTGGGTCAGTGGTAATTTCCCTCTTTTCACCCTAATAGCATGGATGTGAGCCTTTTCCTTCCTTTGTTTGATAAGGTTGACTAAAGACCTGTCAGTTTTATTTATCCTTTTGAAGAACCAACTCTTCAGTTCATTGATTTTTTTGTATAGTTCTCTTAGTCTTCATCATATTAATTTCTGCTCTGATCCTATAATTTCTTGCCTAACCAACAGCCAGCATCATATTAAATGGTCAAAAACTGAAACTTTTCACAATAAGTTCAGGAGCAAGATAAGGATGTCCATTCTCACTGCACCTGTCCTATATAGTACTGGAAACATTAGTCACAGCAATTAGGTAAGAAAAAGGAATAAAGATAGAAAAGGAAGAAGTTAAATTGTCATTATTTGGTGATGACATGATACTCTACATCGAGGATCCTAAAAACTCAACCAAAAAACTGCTAGACTTAGTTACCAAATTCAGTAGTGTAGCTGGATACAAGGTCAATGCTCAAAAATAATAGCTTTTGTATTCACAAACAACAGAGCCACTGAGGGAGAAATTGGGGAGTCGGTCCCTTTCACAATAGCCTCCAAAACAAATGAAATATCTAGGAATCAATCTAACAATGGAGGTGAAAGACCTCTACTCTGAAAACTATAGCACTCTGAAAAAAGAGATAGAAGAAAATATCAGAAAATGGAAAGACATCCCTTACTCCTGAGTATGAAGAACAAATATTGTCAAAATGGCTATACTCCCAAAACTATTATACAAACTCAGTGCAATCCTGATTGAAATCCCAACAGCATATTCACAGATCTAGAGGAGAATAATCCAAAAATTCATGTGGAATCACAAAAGACCTAGAATAGCGAAAGCAATTCTAAGCAATAAGGACATGGTGGGGGAGGTACTACAATCCCTAACTTAAAACTATACTACAGAGCCACTGTGATAAAAATTGCATGGTACTGTCAAAGTAATAGACCTGAGAATCAGTGGAGTAGATTAGAAGATTCAGAAACAACTTCAGATACACTGAGCCACCTCTTCTTTGACAAAGGATCCAAAAATCCTCAATGTAGGAAAGATAGCCTCTTTAACAAATGGTGATGTATAAACTGGGCTTTCACCTGCCAAAGACTAAAGCTATAACTGTCTCTTTCACCATGTACCAAGCTAAAAATCAAAGTGGACTAGAGACCTAAATATTAAGGCAGAAACACTAAACCTGCTGCAAAACAGGTTAGGTAAAACTCTTGAAGACACTGGTTTAAAGAAAGACTTTAGGAACAAAATCTCTATAGCACAAGAACTGGCAGAAGAAATCAACAAATGGCATCCCATTCTATTAAAAACTTCTGAACAGCAAAGGAAACCACCAACAGAGTGAAAAGGCAACAAACTAGCAATTTCTGACAAAAGACTACTATCTAGAATATATAAGGAACTTTAAAAAATCAGTCTACCGAAATTTAAAGATTCAATTCAAAAATGAGCATCTTAAATGAACAGACACTTTTCAGATGAAGAAGTAAGAGCAGCTAAAAAGTGTATAAAGACATGCTCAACATCACTGGTCATTTGAGAGATACAGATGAAAGCAATACTGAGATTTCATCTCACTCCACAAAGAATGGCTGCTATCTCAGAATTAGCCAGCAACCAGTGCTGGCAAGGCTGCAGAGAAAAAGTAACCCTTCACTGTTGGTGGGAATGTAGACTGGTACAACCACTATGGAGAGCAGTGTAGATATTCCTCAAAAAACTAGGATTAAAGATCCCATTTGACCCAGCCATTCATCTGCTAGGTATATAAACAAAAGAATTAAAAGATTCATAGCACAGTGATATATGCGTATGTGTGTTCATAGCAGCTGGGATTGTGATAGCTAAATCAAAATATCCATCAGTTGGAGCCTCGATAAAAAAGACATGGTTCTTTTATAGAATGCAGTATTATTCTGCCATAAAAATGATAAGATTGAGTTGTTCATATTCAAATGGATGTATCTTCAGGAAATCCTCATAAGTGAAATAAATAAGTCACAGATGTATAAATACTGTATATTTTCTCTGGTATGAGAAAATGAAGATGTAAATGAGTTCTTGTATATATAGTACATATTGTGAAATAGAAAATATTTAAAAGGAAAGAGGGTGTAAGGTAAATAAGGAGGGGGAAAAGGAATGTGATAGTAATAAAAAAGGAAACAAAGCTTATGTGTATAGGGTTAGGGGGTTGTAGGGTGGGGGGAATGGGAAAAATGCAAATCAAGTCATGTCATATTCTGGTACAAACTCTCAGTGTTGAATGCAACAGTGACGTGTATATATATATAATGTGCCAATAAAGATTTGAATTAAAAAAAGAATTGTATTTCTTCACAGCAAAGATGAACAATAAAGGTCAGAAGCAAGATCCACTGAAAGAAAGGAAATACACTAGGAATGAATAATTCATGTAAAATAAAAACTTTTGCCTGCCTCAGTGTTAGCTGGTGAGAGAGTGAATGCTTGTAGGGGAGAGGTGCTAATGCGTACATAAAATCAATGTACCTCCAACAAGGCCTAGTAAGAAGAAAAATTAAAAAACAAAAACATCACGGGGAGCTGGGAAGAAAGCGAGACAGAGGAAATGGAAGGAAACAATGAGAGTGACTTTGCCACCACAAAATTCTTGCACTACCACAAAGTGTAATTTGAAAGTGTACTTGGATTAGTTATAAATGTATAGTGTAAACTCTAGGACAATCACTAAAAATGTTAAAAAGAAGGAATCTAGCTGATACAAAAAGCAAAAATGATAATAAAGCATATATAATTCTCAATTAAAACCATAAAAGGTAGAAATATATGAAAAAGAAAAGATAGGCACAAAGGCAAACAAAAAGGTAGATGTAAAGTCAACTGCATCAGCAATCACTTTGAATATCAATAGTCTAAATGTGCAAAGCAACAAATAGAGACTGTCACAGTGGATCAAAAAAAAAAAAAATTCAACTATATGTTGCCTGTAAGAACCCTTCTTTAAATACACATGTAGACTACAGGTAAAGGAATGGGGAGATGTATACCAGAATAATGCTAATAAAAATTAACTGGAAGTAGCTGCATTAATCATTCCTGAGCAGACTGGAGAACAAGGTAAGTTATTAGAGTTAAAGAAGAGTGTTACACAATGGCACAGGGTAAATTCTCAAGGTGACATAATTGTCCTTAATGTGCCAAACAGCAGACATGAGGGTAAGCATGAGATTGCGAGGAGCACCCGCCATAGTTGGAGACTCCAGCACCACTCTGTCGGCAGTGGACGATGGAGCAGGCAGAGGGTCACCAGGGACACGCTTACACTTAAGGCCACCATCACTCAGCTAGGTATGATTGACAACTAGACGCTACCTCTGGGTGGCAAACCTATGGCATGTGTGTGTGTTACTTATTTTCCTTTTAAGACAAAACTGTTAATATCTGAGTTTTTAAAAAAATAAAACCCGTATTTTTAGGTTTAACTGCAGTGTTTGCACTTCATGACCGTAGGTTTAGACTGCTGCGTGGGCTCTTGTCCACACGCTCTGCCATCACCGCTCTGCCTGATCCAGCGCACTCTTCTGAAGTGTACCTGGGACACTGACCAAGTCAGACAACAGTCCCCTAAAACAACCTTAAAATTAGAGCAAACAGAAACAGTATAAAACCAATATAACTCCTTCATAAACTAGTAAAAGAGAAGTAAATATATACATAATAAAGAGGAAAATAATAAAGGATAAAGAAGAAACTAATAAAATCTTTTAAAAATCAATAACCTCAATAAAACTAAAAGCTGGTATTTAAAAAATATTAATGAAATCAATATGCTTCTAACAAAGTTTATTAAGAAAAAAAGGAAAATTTAAATTACTAATATTATAAGTAAAAAGAAAATATAACTACAGATCCATTAGGCATTAAAATATAATAATTACTTCTCAAAAACTCAGGGTCCACAAATCTTTTAACATGAAATGGACCAGTTCCATTCTGCCAAAATTCAAACAGGAACATCCACCTGAAGAGGACTTTATATACTTGCAATATTGAATCCTTAATTATTGAATTTCTAAAATAGAAAATAAGCACCCATGAGGCCACTGCTCGATAGTATTGAATGTTAAAGGAAGTAATTTATGCCAATTTCTATAAACTTTTTCAGAAAGAACACTTCCTAACTCATTAGATGAGGTAAACATTACTTTAATACCAAATCTAGACAAAAACATTTAAAAAACCCTGTGGACCAATATGCCAAAAATGATTAATGTAAAAGCTAAATTAAGAAAACAATTACATTCACAAAGCATCAATAAGAAAAAAAATATATAGAAGAAACAAATTTTTAAAAAGAAACGTATGATCTATATCCTGCAAGCTATAAAATCTTAGTAAGAAAAATAAAAAGGGAAAACTTAAGCAAAAGGGGAGAGTCTACATCCTTAGATTGGAATAGTTTTAATTATTAAGATAAAGATTCTTCAATTTGATCCACAACATCTTTTTTTCATATTTACACTGTTTATTGAATTTGCTAAATGACAGAATTCTTGTGCTGACAAACCATGTCTGAGAGTCCAAAGACAGAAGTGCCCCTGGCATCCAGGAAGCAGAGAGAGAAGAGAGGATGAGACAAGAACACATCCTTTCCAGTCACACCCCCGAGACCTGGGCCCCACCTCCTAACGGGACACTGCACGGCTGATGAATTCCCATTCCAGATGAATGCATCGGTAAATATAGTGTTCCATGATCCAATAACATTTGAAACATGAGAATTAGGGGGGCACTGTAGATTGAAACCACAGCATCTTCCCATCAGATCTATATTAAAATTTGGTTTATGTGCATTTTCGTCATCTTATAGTCTTAAAAATATTCTAACCAGAGCCGTAACTTAAATTTGCTGCAGATCTAAAGATTTCTAGTACTGTATGCCATAGAATAAAATCTCCTACTTGTCTTGCTGTATTTCTCAAAATTTTTTTCTTAAAGAAATGATACTCTTCCAAAAATATATGTCATTGAAAGACCAAGAGGTTACTAACTTTTGGCTTTGCATGAAGTCTTCAGTTTAACGAAGAACCTTCTTTTCCAATTTAACCATCCTAACTCCTCTGGCTGGCTCTGCTTCCCACCTGAATGCATCAGATCTAGAATTTCCTATTAAAATCAATCTTACCTTCTGTAGAAATTTTAGCACACCCTCCCCCCAGTGCTAATGATTGAACACAAGGCCTTTGCACTGAGCTACATCCCAGATGGGATCTCACCACGCTGCTAAGTTGCAACTGCTACGCTTGAGCTTGTGCTCCGAGAGTTACAGGTCTGAGCCACTAGGCCTGACTTAGCAAGACTTTTTATAGAAATGGTAATTAATTGTGAAATTTATGGGGAAATGAAAACAACTGAAAGTAGCCAAAATACATTTGAAAAAGAGCAAAGGAGGAGGACATATATCACTTGATTACATAACTTGCTGTGGAGCTACTGTAATCAAGGTAGTGTGGTATTTGTGTAAAGGTTGGAGTATAAATCAACAGAGCTTGAGAGAAGACCGGAAATGAACGCTGACATTAGAGTCAGTTGATCTGAGATCATTGCAATTCAGTGGAAAAGAAGATGTTTTCAACAAGTATTTCTGGGATAACCAAATTGGCATATGAAAGAAAATACATAGACCCTCACCTCACACCATACATAAAAATCAACAGAAGTGCTCACTTTGACAACACATACAGTAAAAATCAACACAAAATGTATCAAAGACTTAAAGATAAGCACTAAAACTAAAGAACCACTAGAAAAAAAATAGAGAAAAAAGTCTTTGTGATCTTGGTTCAGGCAAAAATCTCTCAAATATGTCACTAAAAACACGACCCATTAGGGCCAGGAATTTAGCTCAGTGGTTCAGGTGCTGGCCTTGCAAGTTCAAGGGCCTGGGTTTGATCCTAATAACCACATAGAACAATACTGTGGTGGCTCATGCCTATAATTCTAGCACTCAGGAGGTAGAGGCAGGGGGATTTCTGAGTTCGAGGCTGAGTTCAGGACCAGCCTGAACTACAGAGCAAGACCCTGCCTCAAAAAACTTAAAAAAAAAAAAAAAGAGAGAGAGAGAGAAAAGAAAACATGACCCATGAAAGAAAATAACAATAAGTTCCTTTATTGAAATGGAAAACTACAACTATTTGGAAAAATACTGTTAAGAAAATAAAGGAATAAGTAAGTCACAGGCTGGTAGAAAATATTTTAAAAATGCATATTTTAGGGCCGGGGAGTTAGCTCAGTGGTTCCGGCGCCTGTCTCGCAAGCGCAAGGGCCTGGGTTCGATTCCCCGGTAACCACATAACAATACTGGGCGTGGAGACCCACACCCAGCAGCAACCAGTACCACATACCACAGTGCCGGGCGTGGTGGCTCACACCTGTAATCCCAGCACTCGGGAGGCAGAGGCAAGAGGATTGTGATGTGAGTTGGAGGCTGAGCTCAGGGCCAGCCTGAACCACAAAGCAAGACCCTGTCTCCAAAAACCTAAAAAAAAAAAAAAAAATGCATATTTTAAATATAAGCTTTGTATTCATAGCATGTAAAGGTTCTCACTGATCACTGTACCTCAACATATTATTTTTTTAAAGTTTCTCAGGCAAATCTCAGATTTGCTGCTCACTAACTGTAGCTTTGCCTGATTACTGAGATGTGTTACGTGGGATCCATTTCCTTGCAAACTGGAAGAAGAAATGTGAACGCGGTTTTAGATGCTTAAATGAAAGTATGATGTACCTACACAGTACCTGACCATAAGAGACATTCAGGAACATTTCCAGCTGTCCTCTGATTCACCAAAAATGTTCTGGGTCCTGCTGAAAAAAAAAAAAACAACTCCTATTTGTATTGTTTGATTTTAAGAATTTGAGTTGGTAAACAAAAAACCAGTGGCACAGACCACATTGCAAATCAGACATGGAGAACTTTCCCTTCACCCTTCAGGCTGGATCTGTTATGTCTCGATGTCCCCTCAAAGACTCACTCCCTCATAGATGGGGCTATTCTGAGGCAGCTGAATCTAAGGCATATAATGCTAAGATTAGGGTGTGTGGTACTAAATTAGCTCACCGATTGGCATCATCGTTGTTCTGGTATGAATAGTAGAAGCGCCCGCCCTGGGTGTGAGCGGCCAATCCATAGATGTACACCCTGGACGGAGTGTAAAGGGAGGGAGGAAGCAGGCTAACTGCTGCTGCCGCCACTGCTGTCTCCTGCCTGCTCTGCTATCATCTGGTTCGACTCTGCAGTGCCCATCTGCTAGGCCACCCTGCCTCTGTGCCAGCGGACTACGAAATAAAACCTTTATAAACTGTGAGCTGAAATAAACATTGCCTCCTTCCCTTTGTGGGTGTCAGGGATTTTTTCTCAGCATGAGAAGAAAAACTGAGACAAAGACTTGGGAAAGGGCTCGCGGTTACTCAGGCTTGCATCTACGCTGCAGGTGTCCTTGCTGCTTGACCGAAGCTTCTCACTCCAGTGCTCCCTGTCCATCTCGGGCCAGTCTGGCTCTCACCCCTGCACATGTGGCCTACTCTGTGTTCATGCTGCTCTAAACAACAGGCGAGGCTACACTGTTTGACACTGTCTAACAAGCTATAGTTTAAGGTAAATAATAAGTTTGGGAAGCCTTCGTGTTTCAAAGTTATAATAATGCAAGTGAGGAGACCCTTACCCTCTGGGGATGTCGAACTGGTTGCCAGCTTATACACAGCTCTATATCTTGTTTGCCCTCAGAACAGGGCCACACAGGTGACTCTCACACAACTGACCTGATTGAGGAAGAAAGCAATATTGTGCACACGAGGAAAGCCTCCTTGGAAGACTGGGCTGCTTCTGGGAGAAGTAGCAGGTGGGCTGATAGTGCCAGCCCCTAAAACCCACGGCTGCTGTAAAACAGAGTAAATGTGAACCCTGAGTGTGAATTCTGCCCTGGGAAAGAGTTGGGGAAGAAAGTCAGTGCAGCATCCACCATCCTGCCAGAGAGCATTTAATCAGGTGCCACTGGAGGAAGTGCTTGATCACGTGGGACCGAGTCACAGAACACCTACATTACAGCTTCCCTCCAGGACGCAGTGTTTCCCAGCCACAGTGACCGGGTAAGAAACAGCCAGCCACAGTAAACGGACTGGGAGAGAGTGAGGGCAGCATACAGATTCCCTAAGATGTCCTGAAAAGTTCAGGCTCCAGCTAGGAAGGACACAGGGCCCTCACTGTGTTGTGAGGGGCCAGGATTTCCAGCGCTGGCTTTCGGAGGTAACTGAGTCCAAGGCTGACTCTGCTTGAGCTCCCACCTCTCTGTCCACGTTCAGAGAACTCAGTGGCCAGGTGGCTTCCCTGGCTGTCTACATTCGGAGGGCACCAGTGGTCCGATCGCTTCCCCGTGTGCCAGCACAGATGGGGATGAGTCTCTGCTTGGACAGTGGCAGTGGACTGGGGCTTATGAAGTGGAACTCTTGAGGAGAATGTTCACCTCACAAACGCAGAGACTATAGAGCAAGATACTGGATTCTGAATACTGGAGGTCTTGGAAAGAAATCACTCATATGGAAATACATAGGAATTTTTCCTTTACTGGTCTTTAGGGTATTTAGAGTTTCATTTTCTGTTTTCTTTTCCCTCTTTGAAAAGAATTGTATTTGTTTATTTGTTTTAGCTGAACCTCTTTTTCTTTTTTCCCCTCATAATCTGTTCCCCTCATTATTTTATTTTATTTGCTCTTTTCTTTTTTCTCTTTTTTGCTTTCTCGTAAAAATTAAAATCTTTATTGGTACATTATGAACACACATCATCATCACATTCAACAGTACCGGGGGTTGAACTGAGGACCTTACACTTGCCAGGGAGTCACGACACCAAGGTACATCCCTGGCTACTTTTTATTTTTACAATTATTTATCCTTTTCATTCTTAATGTTTTCTATGACTTTTGTCTAATGCTACTAATTTCCTTTTACTCTTTAATTCAAGCTCCTACTCCATCTATGCTTATAAGTATAAACTTAAACTTTACAAATCTATAGATATTTAATTATGTCTCAATATGGTTGAACACTATTCTATTGCTAGTGGAGGAAAAGTTGTTCTATTGAGGATATATTTACTACATCAATATCTAGTTGGCCTTAGTGTTTACACTATTACTATAGATCTTTTTTCTATAGTTAAGTGTGGTGCATTATTGAGCCTTAGGGTCTATCAGTATCATTTGTTTTTGATGCTGTTTTTGCAGATATTACTGTTTTAGGCAAGGTTACATTTTTTTGTTGCTGAAACATGGTCGTCACAGTATGTCAGTGTCTGGATTGTCTAGGTACCATAAACAAGACTGCAGACCACTTCCAAAGAACTGGGCCGAGTAGGTTAAAACCTCCCCTGCCAAATAAGTGGAAGTGGTTGAATCCTGGGTCAGAGGCAAAAGTCAATAGTTACACAGAGGGCATGTCTGAAAAGTAGATATAAACTAAAGAGTTTTTCGTACTAGCAACAAAGTAACCCACTATAAGCAGCCTACAAACCTCAGCAGGAAAATAGGAACTAGCAAACAAAAAATAGAAAAATGAGAAAACAAGGCAACAAAATTCCTCCAAAAGTTCTCAACTTCCTTAAAGCCAATCCAAGGGTTATGAGGAGAAGGAAATAAAAAGTCACACAGCCACAATATCTGATAACTATGAAGATAACAAAACAGTTCAATAAAGTGTTTGGCAAATTAGAAGAAGATATACAGAGCAGGTAATGATCCTAATGAAAGAAACGACCGACAAGTCTAGAGAAGACAAAAACAATGAAGTAACTGAGCTAAAGAAAGAGCTGCAAATTGTAAATTCCTAGCATGGGAAAGAATTGGAGTCCACAAAAAAAGTTGCAAAAAGAGACCAAGAGATTAAAAATTGTCCTGAAAATACAGACAGCAGAATGCAAGGATAGAGTATGAGATTGAGAAGATGAAAGAGGGTTGTGGTAGGTTATCAGTAAATGAGAGATCATGAAAAATAGTCTAGTGACTGCTAGTGGATTTTGGAATAAATGGAATTGCTGAAAAATCAGAAGATCGCCCAAAGTGCATAAAAAGCCTGTTTATAGAAGTATTACACAAAACTCCATATATGGAAAAATAATTTAACATAAGTACATAGAATCCCAAATAGTCATTAGGAAAAAGTCATCCCAAGACTGCAGTAAAAATACAGTGATACCTCAGTTGTTGAACCCAATTCATTCCACACTTGTGTTCAAATAACAAAAAGTTGAAGAATTGAATATATTTTTCCCATAAGAAATAATGAAAAATCAAATAATTCATCCTGAGCCCAAAAATTACACTTATAAATTCATTTTTATAGCACTTCAACAAAGTTCACAATGATTTCTTTCTTTAACTCTATGGTGCTTCTTACCGTTTTTCTCTTAACTTCACTGCTGGCATCACTGTCTTTAGAATTGTGATAATGACATTTCATATAAACAAAGGGCACACACAGAAGCACAGTGATGAACATTTTATTGTCCTAACACAAGTACCGTGTGTTTTCCAGGGCAGGAGCAGTGCTTAGACTGAAGCATCGCCCCTTTGTGTCCACAGCAACACAGAACACATAACTCACTCTCAGCTTGGGCTATTTCAAGCTAAATTTTCAGTTCAACTTTCAAGAAAAGTTATGAACACTGAGAAGATCTTTTTTTTTAACCTTTGTTGTTTAAATAATGGAAAGTTCAAGTTTGGAGCCATTCAACAACTGAGATCTCACTGTATCAGAAACTTAAAAGCTATTAGAAAAATAACAAATCACTCATAAAGGGATACCATCAGAATTACAGCAGATTTTTTAACACAAACCTTAAAGGCAAGGAGAGGTTGGCATTAAGTGTTTCAAGACCTAAAAGAAGCAACCTCCAATCCTGATTGATATATCCTGAAAAATTATCTTTCAAAACTGATGGACAAATAAGATATCCCATAACAAAGAACACCTAAAAAGAATCAAAATGACCAAACCAGCACTTCAAAAAATTTTCAGGGCTATCCTAGAAAGCGACAATAATGCTAATAATACAAAATATCCAATACAATGAAAGTAATAGGTAGGCTAAGTAGAAGGGCAGGAAAAGAAATCATTAGCAGGAAAATAATATAATGACACGAATATGTTATTACGTATCAGTTATAACCATCAATATTAATGGTCTCAATTCACCAATTAAAAGACGATTAACTGAAATAATCAAATCAAAAAGGAAGATCCAGCCATGTGTAGTATACAACAAATTTAACCCAAAATAGAAATTCATAGACTAAAAGTCCTCAGCAAGATACTGGCAAGCAGAATGAAAAAAATCATCAAAATAATTACACAACATGACCAAGTAGTCTTCATCTCCGGGATGCAAGGATGAACACGAAAATCAGTAAACTTAATACAGCACATAAACAATAACAAAGACAAAAATCACATGATCATCTCGGTAGACACAGAAAAGGTCTTTGACAAAATTCAACATCCAGGCCAGGGTTGTAGCTCAGTGGTGCTGCACCCGCCTGGCAAGTACAATGTACTGAGGTCAATCCCTAATACTGAAAAAAAAAAAAAAATCCAACATCAATCCATGAGTAAAACCCTGATGAGGGCTAAGGATTTAGCTCAAGTGATACTGCACCTACACTGGAAATGCAAGAGTCCAAGCTCAATCCAGTCCAGTGTACAAAAAAAAAAAAACACAAAAAAAAACCCTGATGAAAATAAATGTAAGACTTTATTTTGATCCAATAAAAGCCATATATGACCAACCTATAGATAACATCATATTAAATGAAAAAAAACCTGAAAGTTTCTCTTTAAAATTAGGAGCAAGATGAGGATGTTCACTATTACTAGTTCTGTTCTACATCATCTTTGAAACAGCTAGAGCAATCAGACAAGAGAAAGAAATAAAAGAAATATATACAAGAAAAGAAGAAGTCAAGGTTTAACATTTACAAAATGACATGATCCATTACTTATAAGACACCAAAAATTCCACTAAAAGACTGCTACAATTAATAACCAAATTCAGCACAATAGCAGGAAACAAAATCAATACATGATAATCAGTAGCATTCCTAAATACTAATAATAAACTCGCTGAGAAAGAAATTAAGAAAGTTATACCATTCATGGAAGCATCAAGAAAAACTAAATACTTAGGAATTAACCTAACCAAAGAAGTGAAAGACCATGAAAACCAAAATTACATCGCTTTGAAAAAGGAAATTGAAAAGGATATCAGAAAATGGAAAGATGTCTCATGTGCCTTGGTTGGCAGAACCAATATAGTCAAAATGGCTATACTTCCAAAACTAACATATCATCTTATTGCAACCCCAATGAAAATACCACTATCATTCCTCACATATCTAGAAAAAATAATCTAAAAATTCATATGGAACAAGAGGAGACCCAGAATAGCAAAATTAAATCTAAGTAACAGTAGTAAAGCAGGAGGCATCAGAATCCTGGATTTGAAATTATATTACAAAGCTAAAGTGATAAAAACCACATGGCACTTACACAAAACATACATAAAAGTAAAGATAGACTCTTTACAGTGGTGGCGGTGGAGAAATCGGATACCCACATGCAGAAGACTGTAAATTCGTATAACTCACCATGTACCAAACTAAAATCAAAATGGATCAAAGACCTAAGTGGTGAAACGGTAACACTTTATCTGCTAGAGGTAAAACTCTTGAAGTCATAGCCATAAGCAAGGATTTTTGCACAGAATAGGAAAAGGAATATTGGCAGCTCTTCCTTGGACCAAGTGCTAACATCTAGAATACTAAAAGGACTCAAAAAATTGCTTCCCAGTAAAAAACCCAATCAAAATATACACAACCAAAATCAATAGATACTTGTCAATAGATACTTGAAATACAAATGGCCAGTAAATACATGAGAAATCAGTCAACATCATTAGAAAAATACAAATTAAAATGAGGATAATATGCTATCTGACTCCAGAAAGCATGGCCATTATCAAGAAATTAAGTAATAACAAATGCTGCAGGGTTGTCAGAGGAAAAGGAACTCTTCTGCCTTGTCGGTGGGAATGTAAACTGGTACAACCACAGTGGAGAGCAGTGTGGAGGTTCTTAAAAAAATAAAATTAGAAATTCCATTTGACCCAGCTACTCTCCTTA
>PVIR01021805.1:0-29008 GCA_004026965.1 Petromus typicus
TACATAAAATTTGTTTCCTTACTTTTTTGTTACAATCTCAACATTTTCCCCCTTCTTCCTATTTATCATTGAGCATGTTCTATTTCACATATATAACATACAGTGCTAGGACTCATTTACATCTTTATTTTCTCATAACAGAGAAAAGATGCGATATGTACCTATCTGTGCCCTATTTATTTCACTTATGAGGATGTCCTCAAGGTATGTCCATTTAAGTAGAAATGATTCAAACTTATCATTTTTTATGGCAGAGTAATACTTCATTCTGTAGAAAAACCACAGCTTTTTTATCCAGTCTCCAGTTGATGGACATTTGGATTGTTTCCAAGATGTAGCAATCACAAATTGGGCTGCTATAAAAGCTTTTTGAAGAATCTCCACACTGATCTCCACATCGGTTGTACGAGTCTACTTTCCCACCAACAGTGGAGAAGGGTTCCCTTTTCTCCGCAGCCTTGCCAACATTTGTTGCTGATAATTCTGATATGGCAGCCATTCTTTGTGGAGTTAGATGAAAACTCAGTGCTGTTTTCATCTGTATTTCTTGAATGACTAATAATGTTGAGCATATCTTTATATACTTTTCAGCTGCTCTTCTTCCTTGGAAAAGTATCTATTCATTTCAGATGCCCATTTTTGAATTGGGTCTTTAAATTTGGGTGGGCTGATTTTTTAAAAGCTCTTTATATATTCTAGATAGTAGCCTTTTGTCTGAGCAACAGGTGGTAAAGGTTTTTCCCCACGTTGTTGGTTGCCTTTTTGCTCTGTTGGTAGTTTCCTTTGCTGTGCAGAACCTTTTTTAAAAGAATGTGATTCCATTTGTTAATTTCTTCTGCCAATTCTTGTGCTATAGAGGTTTTGTTCAAGAAGTTTTTCCCTAAGCCAATGTCTTCGAGAGTTTTACCTAACCTGTTTTGCAGCAGGTTCAGAGAGTCTGTTTTAACATTTAGGTCTCTTATCCACTTTGATTTTAGCTTGATACACGGTGAAAGAGCGAGGTCTAGTTTTATTCTTTGAAAAGTTAAAGCTCAATTTGTCTAGCACCATTTGTTGAAAAGGCTATCTTTCCTCCTTTGAGGATTTTTGGCTCCTTTGTCAAAGATGAGGTGGCTCAGTGTATCTGGAGTAGTTTCTGGATCTTCTAATGTACTCCATTGATCCTCAGGTCTGTTACTTTGCCAGTACCATGCAGTTTTTTTTTTATCATGGTGGCTTTATAGTATAGTTTCAGGTTCAAGGTTGTAATACTCCCCACCATGTCCCTGTTGCTTAGAATTGCTTTTGCTTTTCTAGGTCTTCTGTGGTTACAGATAAAAGTTTGGATTTTTTTCTCTAGATCTGTGAAATATTAACGGACTCAAGGACAAAAACTATATGGTCATCTCAATTGATGCAGAAAAAGGTTTTGACAAAATACAACACCCATTTATGTTCAAAACCCTACAGAAGATTGGAATAGATGGTCTCTATCTCAAACTAATAAAAGCTGTCGATGAGAAACCATCAGCCAGTATCATACTAAATGTCAAAAACTGAAACCTTTCACACTAAGATCAGCAACAAGATAAGGATGTCCTCTCTCACCAATTCTGTTTAATTCTGGAAATATTAGCCACAGCAATTAGGCAAGAGAAAGAAATACAGGGAATAAAGATAGGAAAGGAAAAAGTTAAGTTGTTATTATTTGCTGATGACATGATACTCTATCTAGAGGATCCTAAAAACTCAATTAAAAAACCACTGGATTGAATTGCCAAATTTAGTATTGTAGCTGGTTACAAGGTCAATGTTCAAAATTCAATAGCCTTTGTATACACAAACAGTAGACCCACTGAGATAGAAACTGGGAAGTCAGTCCCTTTCACAATAGCATCCAAAAAAAAAAAAAAACCAACAACAAAAAAACAAAAACAAAAACCCCCCTAGGAATCAATCTTAAAAAAGGAAGTGAAAGACCTCTACTCTGAAAACTATAGCACTCTGAAAAAAGAGATAGAAGAATATATCAAAAATGGAAAGACATACCTTGCTCCTGGCTAGGAAGAACCAATATCCTCAAAATGGCTATACTCCCAAACTACCCTACAGATTCAACACAATCCCAATTGAAATCCTAACAGCAGATTTATTTATTTTAAAAGTTTTAAATAGTGTATTTTATGAGTATTTTGAAGAAAGAGGTTTTCTCAACTAAAATATAGAGAAAAGTTAGTATATCTTAACAAATCACAATTTTAGACTCCAATATTTTTATTAGTACATGTTTGCATCTCATCTTGGGTGTAGGGACAGGAAGATAAATAGCTTGTTTCTTTTTTAACACTTTCCCCTCTCTTCTGACAACCCCCTTGTCCTCTAAATCCTTCTCCATTTTCATCTTCATACACATTATTAATCTTGGCTTCCATTTATGACATATGATATTTACACACATATAGGTTCCCATGCATGGTGTTGTTTGAGCTCAGATATTCATACTGTGCATCTCAGCGTCCCTGAAGTATTTCTACTCTTTCCTTTATGTTATCTTTAGAGTTTCACTTTTGGAAAAACTAGCAATGATCAATTAATTAGTAGTTCATTCTTAGCCAGACCACTGATCTTATCACTTTATCATCACCAGTACCATATTCACCATCTAACCACAATTTACTTCTTAAAAAACATCATTCTTTATCAGTGAGTCCTGACATTAAATACCATCTTTCTCATCATCATAGGCAAGCTTCCTCATCCTCCAAGTCTCTCTGCCACCAGCACCTCTATCCATTTTCTGTGTTCTTTCCCTTTTTAATGTTAAAGGTTTAACTACTCTTATAAAATTCAAATATTTTCATGCTTTGGAGAAGTATTCTCTTTTCTGACTTCCAGTACTTTAGCCACAAAGTCAAGTCTTTCTCTGCACTTTTCAATTTTTATCAATGTGAAACTGATCTGCATATACCCCAGTTTTTAAAAGTTCAATTCACAATCACTTTCAATCACAAACTTATTTCTGTGTTTACTCATTTAAAAAATACAGTATTTATACTGGTAGATCTCTAATTTTTCAGTTCCTATTTGTTCTTAATCCATCAATTGTAAGGATTTACTTAAAATCTAAGACACACTTAGCACTCCTTCTTGGAACGTTCTCTTCATCTGGCTTTTTTGATACATTTACTGATCTGGCTGAGTATGAAGACTTGGAATCTACCTATGAATTAATGTTACTCAACTGTATATCTTCAATCCAGAGTTGTCTACTGATATTCAAGATTTTATTTCCAAATGATTACTTGATATCTCTCCTTGGATGCCAAGTAGAGCCACCTAATTTAATGTGGCCAGAATAGAGTTACTTTGCTTCTTAATCTCTCTACTCTGCTTGTCTTTCCCATGGCAGAAGTGACTTCACTACCTTTTTAAAAAAATTTATTTATTTATTTATTTTTTGAGACATGGTCTTGCTTTTGTGGTTCAGGCTGGCCCTGAGCTCAGCCTCAAACTCACATCACAGCAATCCTCCTGCCTCTGCCTCCTGAGTGCTGGGATTACAGGCATGAGCCACCACGCCCGGCACTACCTTCATTTTTTAAAAATAAAATTTAGATAAATTCTTTCCTTGATATAAGCTTGCCACCCAAATTATAAGCATTGCCAGACTTCAAATTACCTCCCAAAATGTCCCTGCTCATTGTCTGCCGGTTGTCTCTAAGGCTACCACTGGCCTTTGCAAGCTGCCATTCTCTCTTGTTTATACTTCTACCAGAAGACTAATCTTCCTAGTTTTATTCTTATTTTTCCATCCATTAAGATGCAATTGAGTCTTTTTTAAATCTAATTAAATCACATCACTCCCTTCTTAAAATCTTAGTGCTTGCCAGTTGCTCTCTCAATAAAATTAAAATCACTTACCAGATTATATGAACCAGGATGGCCCACCTCCTGCCTCCCTGACAGCTTCCTGTTTGTCTTTTCCTCCTCCATGAAGTTTATGAGCAACGTCCCTCTGTTGCCATCCGAAACCCCTAAAAGGGGTCCATGTCAGACCCCTGCTCACTCGGATGTTTGGTTCCCCCTTTTTTCTTCTGGCTGGGATAGTCTTTTCCTGACCCTCTTTGACTGATTTATTTAAAACC
Organism: Petromus typicus; assembly: GCA_004026965.1. Lineage (NCBI taxonomy): Eukaryota > Metazoa > Chordata > Mammalia > Rodentia > Petromuridae > Petromus > Petromus typicus. The sequence goes on from PVIR01021805.1 coordinate 4,125, forward strand.
TTGTATGACAAAACAAAGAAGGAAAAGAAAAAAAAAGAAAAAAAAAAAACCTTAAAAATAAAAAAAAAAAAAAAAAAAAAAAAAAAAACCTTGATAATAAAAAGAAAAAAAAAAAAACTACATAAACAAAGCTTATGTTTATGAGAGGCTTGAGGTTGTGGAGAGGCTGGTGGAGTGGAAAAAGTAAGAAATAAAGTATAGTATGTACAGGTACACATTCTCAATGAGGAATGTGATCATAATGTATCCCAAAATGTACCAATGAATCCCATTTATTCAAAAAATATAAAAAATTGTAAATCAATTCTTGCAAATGAATTCTAGAAAACTCAGTTATGTAAATAACCTGCAGAATTGCCCAAATTTCTGGCTACTTTCTTCAAAACACATTGTTCATTTCTCAGAAAGATGTTATCATGTACTACTATCATTTTGTTGGATTATATACTAGATTATGGAACTATATATGAGCTGGAAAAGACAAGAGCCTTAACTGCCACTGTAGTATCCCTGGAAAGTACTGTGCTCTTAAGAGGCTCTCAGTTAATTCCAGATGCTCTTGGAACCACGTGGGAAAGTGAAATAATTAAGCACCTCCGTTAAGTAACGAGAGAAATGAACATTATTCTAGAAGTTATTTTATTATACAATGATTTCTGGAAGTACTGGATCATCAGTACTTTAATACTGTTGAATAAAATCATTTTCTAAAGTGATAGAAAGGAAGTCATGCAAGAACTTCCTGTCTTGATGCTTTTTTTTTTTATTGGCTTTATATGCATTTGGATGCAGATAGTTAGCTCTGAGTGAATTGTAGGGAAAATGTACTGTTTTGTTCTGGACGTGTTATAAAAAGCACTTAAAGGAGAGATACAGTATAGGAAATTGCATTAGAGAATAGATTTTCATATGCTTATTAAAATGGTTTGATCAACAGTGAAATTAAATATTGATGGTTATATCTCTTTGGTAAAGTTATAATTTGTTTCTCATCTAAGATGGCATCTGATCTTAAATATAACTAATTATATTAGGACATTGATTTCTTATGAACCAAATTATCTTTCTAAAAAAGAATTTGGTCCCTGAACTTTTTCTGCATATTTCTAGGAGGGAAAAGAAAAACATGTTTCTTTTAGTTACTTTTTGAGTGAATAATATGAGACTTCCAGGTTATTTTGTACCAAAAAGTGACTTCATATACTTAGAGAAAATGCTAAATTTGCCTGATTTTAGTTAACAAGTAATACAATAAAATGCAAAATGGCTGTGAAGATGAAGAATTCATGGTATAGAAGATAGTCAATTACCAGTTAAGTAAATATTTTGATTTTTATATTTTGAAAAAAATATTACCCTTCATCCCTTTGACTATAAAAGATTTGTGACATTTCCTGGTAAGAGCATCAGTTTATAGAATCTTATGAATTTATAAATTTTAAAAATAAACCTGAAGGACCTGTTATAAGTATCCCTGTTCCACAGATGTGGGAACTAAGGAACAGAAAAATCAATTAACCTGCCTCCCAGCAGAAAAACCCAAGTACAGAGCTGAGGTGGAAAGCATGCCTGTGGAATCTGCAGCATGTTTCATAACCTCAGTGCTGCCTCATGATATATTTGTCCCGTTTGCTGTTTTTTCCATAATCTTGGCATCAAAATAAAAGAAGATGTAAAGATATACCTTATATAATAGCTTTTTAAAAAATTATTCATTGAAGTTTTTCTTGTAAGTCACCTAAGTCCATGGAATTAATCTGAGCTCACTACGATTTTAGTTGTTTCTTTCAGTATAAAATGAGAATGCTAATTACTAAATAAAATAAAACCTTATACGAATTCAAAATGTAAGCTTTCTCACTTGCTTCAATTAGGGCTACACATTTTGGTTCCCCGGTGTGAATCCTGAGACAGGATCCAAGGGCAAGTGAGTGAGGACGGACTTGAGCAGACATCAGCCCAGGACGGCAGGGCGGACGTGAGTGCAGATCACCCGGATTATTTCTGATGGGAAGAGAGACACACTGTTGCCTCTGGGTTTCTCCTGACCAGCCAATGGCTGTTGAGTGTGAATGGGAGACAGTGGGGTGAGCAGTAGTATGAGTATTCTACAATACAAGCCATGGCTTCATGGTGAAGGGGCAGCTCTGTGCCTCACCTAGCCCGTGCACAGAGGCCGGGGGTTGGAGGGGGGGAGCTTCAGCTTGACACTTGTGGCACATGTCTACTGTAGTAATAATTTTCAGTATTTGAGTTCTCAGTTAACTCCCTACATTACGAAAACTATGATTTGGTCATCAAGCTGAGCACTGACAGTGCGTATTTGTCGGTCATCATGGTGACGTCACTCAGGTTTGCATAGGCAGATTCAAAATGGGTGAGATTTTCTGAAAATGATCAAATCTTGGAGCTCCAAGGGCTAAACTTTTCATTTTGCTGTGAGTGAATTATAAAATAGTAAATAAAATTTATCCATATTACAGTCCTACTAGTTACTGGTGCTATTATTAATGTAGCACACTTTAGAATTAACATAAAATATACTGGAGTTACTGACACAAACCATAAACATTTATACTGATGGGAAACCAAAATGATTGAGCCTCTTCGGTGAAGAGTTTAGCAGCTCTCCAAAGCATAGCTACCTATATCTCCAGGATATATATGCAGGAGGAATGAAAATCTGTATTTAAACAAAAAGCATGCACCTTCATGCTCATGAAAGCACTGTTCATAATAATGAAGAAAATTAACAGAATTGTTCATCACTTAACACATGAAAAATGTGATATAACCATATAATAAAATAGTGTTTGGCTATGAGACGGAATGAAGCACAATGCATACTCCTCAGAAGCCTGTGTTGGATGGAGGAAGCCCGTCAGTACACCACAGAAGGCTCAAGTACAGAAAATTTCTTGGAGCAGAACAAAAATTAGTGGCTGCCAAACAATGGAGGTGGGATAGGGGTGGAACATGAATATTAATAGGTACAGAATTTATTTTGGGTCCAGTGAAGACATTCTAAATTTTCTTAATGTTGATGTCTATGTGACCTTGTGAAAATACCAAGTCGCTGAACTGTACATTTTTAAAAAATTTTAAATTCAAATCTTTATTGGTACATTATTAATACCCACCATCATCGCGTTCAACATTAAGAGTTTGTACCAGAACATAGAACTGTACATTTTGAAGGTGCATAATGATTTTATCATACTGTATGTCTTTATTTTTCAATATGGTAAATTATTTCTCAGTAATATTTAATTTAAAAATCAGCTGGTCCCATCAACATCTCAAAGTTATGAGTGATGAAGGTCATTGTCATGGAGAGGAGGTAGTTTGTTAAGATGACGGCGCTCTTCCCTCTCCGTGGTGCATTCTCAGAGTTAGTGCATCGGACTGCAACTTTTTCCCTCCCTGATAAAACAGTGTCTGACCTCAAAGTGTAAAGGCTGCTTGGAGTAAATTATCGTAAGTTATGCTGCAGCAAGAGTCAACAAGCAAATAGGAGTAGCTTGAAAACTGACCCAATCAAGCCCCTGTCCTCTTTATAAGTGATGTTTTACTGGAATGTGGCCACTCTTTAGATACATATTGGTGCAGGTGTAGCATGATTTTTCCAAGTAGAAAGCCTTTGATGGCTGAACACTGTCCAAAGAAAGGATAGTAAACAGTAATAAAAAAGAAGCACAGTCATTGAAGTCTAGCGGTATTGATTTCTAAAGGGACTATTTTCTATTTATTATGTTCATTGAATAGGTGTGGAAGAGCCTTGTTTTAAAACCTAATTTTGTTGAAAAAAATTTGATTCATCTTCTAATGTAACAATTTTTTTTCTGACACAGAAGCCTTATGTGCCTGAGTGTCTCCTTGGGATAGCTGTGCTCTGTAGGATGGAGCATTGCTATACTGTGAGATTGATATGCTCCTCCACACTTGTCCTGACAGAAAAAGAACAGGAATGAATGTTTGTTCACCACTGCTGTGAAAGACTTCTGCCCGGGCACAACCCCTAACACATCCATGCTCATTTCACTGACCAAAGCAAGTCCCATGCCAATGCCTAACTTCAAGGTAGAAGTGAACAGTGACTCTGATTATTATTCTGGTCCCTGATACAGTTTTTTTTTTCATTCCTTTATCTAAAGCAATTTATCTCAGTGCTTTCATGTGTGGTTTCAAAATGATTCAACTTTACGCGGCGTCTTGTGGTTTCTCAACTCTCAAGCTTTCACAGTAATCTTTCTGAGAGTGACTTCTATGCTCCCTGTTCTAAGAGTTATTAGAGAATTCTCATAGTACATCAGTGATACATAGGTTCTAGATAAGAAAAACTTCCAGAGTGAGTGTGTTTCCACATATTATGTGAAAACATAGATACAGGAAATAGGGAATAGAGGAGGCCCAGTAACTGTGCCTCTGTTTGCGGTGAAGAGGGAGGGCCAGCATTTCAATTGAGACATAGGCAGAGATCTGGACTGGGCTCCACTTCTGCACAGTGGTGAGCTCAGACTTCAAAGGGACCGTTATGTAATGAGCAGTCCCAGCAACGGCTCCTCCATTTGTTACAGAGTGAGTAGGCAATGAGACAAAGGGCATGACACCATCATATAAGGAATGATCCAAGAGGAAGAGATGACAGTCATAAGTGTATATACCCCAAGTGCTAGTGCATTCAGCAGTATAAAACAAAAATTAATGGAGATAAAAACCCAAATAAGCACTAACACACTACTAGGGAAAAACATGGAAGAAACAGGCAGATTCCTAAACATATATTAACTATCAAACTTAGACAAAGAAGAGTTAAAAATTCTGAATACTCCAATCAATGAAATTTGAAATATAATTAAAAGTCTACTACTAACTTAAAAAGTCCCGTCTTCACTCCTTATTTATACACGAAATTTAGGGAACAGCTAATGCCACTACTTCTCAAACTCTTTAGTGAAATTGAAAGGGATACCATATTCTCAAATTCATTTCTCAAATCAACTATTACCTTGATTCCAAAAGAAAAAAAAAATACCAAACTCCCAATCTTCCTAATGAATGTAGATGCAAAAATTCTCAATAAAATACTAATAAATAGTATGTAGAAGATCACAAAGAAGATCATACAACTTGACTGTGTTGCATTCACCTTAGTGATATGAGGATAATTCAATAACCATAAACCAACAAATGCAATACACTGTATTAATAAAATCAAGGACAAAACACATATGATCCTCTCAATAGATTCAGAAAAAGCATTCAACACAATCTAACACCCATTCATGAATATAACCTTATTGAAAATTGGAATAGATGGTTTTTATCTCAACATGATCAAAGCGATTGGAAAAACCATCAGCCAGCATCATATTAATTCATCAAAAACTGAAACTTTCTGCACTAAAATCAGGAAGAAGACAAGGATGTCCACTATCAGAACTTCTGTTCAAAATAGCTCTGGAAATATTAGCCACAGCAATTAGAAAAGAAAAAGAAATAAAAGTAATTAAGACAGGAAAGAAAGAAGTTAAAATGTCACAATTTGCTGATAATATGGTACTCTATATAGAAAATCCTAAAATATCATTCCAGAGATTGTTAGTTTTAATCACCAGATTTAGTAGAGTACTTCAATTATAAGGTCAACACCAAAATCAATAGCCTGCCTATACTCAGATAACAGACTCATTGAGAAATTAGGGACAAAATTCCTTTCACAATAGCAACTAAAATAGGAAATATTTAGGAAGTAATCTAATAAAGAAGATTAAAGGCTCTACTCTGAAAACAACCACATTCTCAGAAAGGAGATGGAAGAAGACATGAGAAAATTCAAAGACATTCTTTGTTCCTGGGTAGGAAGAACCAATATTGTCAAAATGACCATGCTTCCAAAACTACTATATAGATTCAATGCAATCCTGACTGAAATCCCAATAGTATATTAACAGAACTAGTGAAAATAATTCCAAGGTTTGTATGGAACCAGAGGAGACCTATAACAAAACAATTCTAAATTTAAAAAAAATTCTAAATAAAAACAATTCTAACGAACAAGTACATGGCAGAAGGTGACAGCCTTCAACTTGAAACTATATAACAGGGCTGGGGATATAGCTCAGTGGTTCTGGCGCCTGTTTTTCAAGCACAAGGGCCTGGGTTCAATTCCCAGTAACCACATAACAATACTGGGTGTGGAGACTCACCCCAACAGCAATCAGTGCCACATACCACAGTGCCGGGTGTGGTGGCTCACACCTGTTATCCCAACACTCGGGAGGCAGAGGCAGGAGGATTGCTGAGATGTGAGTTTGAGGCTGAGCTCAGGGCCAGCCTAAACCACAAAGCGAGACTCTGTCTCAAAACAAACAAACAAACAAACAAACAAAAAACTATATAACAAAGTCACTGTGATAAAAACAGCATGGTACTGGCAAAGAAATAGACCGGAGGATTGATGGAACAGACTAAAAGATGCAGAAACAATTTCAGACATGCTAAGCTACCTCATCTTTGACAAAGAAGCCAAATACTCTCAATGGAGAAAGATAGCCTCTTTAATAAGCATGCTTAATAGTTTTGTTTTGTTTGTTTGTTTGTTTTTTTAAATAGGCTTAATACCTTCTTCAATACCCATTGCAGGATGTTGGTTGTTGTCTATGTGAAGTTTTCTTGGCCGGAGAGGGTGAGGTGCACAGTCAAGCACAGACCCTGGAGAATGTTTCTGGAACTTCTGATTTATTCAGGCTTAAGCGTCACATATATAGCAAAAGGTCACAGGGCGGGATGAAGAGTAGGAGGAAGGGAGGGTCTATAGGATTGACCTAGGATTTTGCCCAATAAGAGAACTTCGTGAGTGGGTGGTCTATATGGCATTAGCTATGGGGGATGGTAAGGCGATGGGTGAGAGACAAGAGGGGCGGGGCTGTCAAGATGGCCGCTGACAAGGTCCAACATGTGGGAGCGAATGTGCTCAAGCCCCGAAGGGTCTCGAAATCTGTAGGGAGACGGGATTTCAACCTTTAGGCTCAGGAGACAGGCACATGGTTCACTTGCCCTAGCCAGACTTGAAGCTCTTCCTTAGCTGGAAAAACTGGATTTGAATCTACCAAAGATTTAAACTAGATCTACATCTTTCACCATACACTAAACTGATATTGAAGAGGATTAAATATCTAAATATTCAATATTTAAACAGAAACACTAAACCTATTGGAAGATAGGTTTGGTAGAACTCTTGGAAAACATTGGTTGTGGAAAGACTTCATGAACCAACCTGAGTATCAGTGGAGTTAGAATCAACATTTGGGATCTCTTCTTCTTAAAAAAAAGCTTCTGCACAAGAAGAAAAATCTCTCCCAGTGAAAAGACAGCCTACAATGGGGGCAAAACTTTTTATCAGCTGTTCCTGAAATGTCTAGTCTATAATATATAAAGAACTTTAAAAAATCAGATTTCCAACATATAAAGATCCAATTAAAAATAGGCATTTTAAATGAACAGCCATTTTTCAGATTAAGGAGGAAAAGCAGCAAAAACAAACAAACAAAAAACATATGATCAGGTGTTCTACATCACTGGACATTTGAGAGATGCAAATGAAAACAACACTGAAATTCCATCTTACTTCAGAAAGAATAACTGCTATCAAGAAATCAACCAGTAACAAGATTCTGGTGGGGCTGCAGGGAGAAAGGAATCCTTTTCCATTATGGGTGGGATGTAGACTGCTACAACCACTGTGGAAATCAGTGTATTTATTCTTTTTTTTTTTAGGTTTTTTTGAGACAAGGTCTTACTTTGTGGTTCAGGCTGGCCCTGAGCTCAGCCTCCAACTCACATCACAATCCTCCTGCCTCTGCCTCCCAAGTGCTGGGATTACAGGCGTGAGCCACCACGCCCGGCACTGAGTGTATTTATTCTTGAAAGAACTAAGATTAGATATTATAAATAGGAGGAAAATGCTCAAAGGAAAGAGGGAACTGGGTGGGGGCAGGAGAAAGCAAGGGTGGGAAGGAAAATTTTGATGGTCCAAAGGAAAAAAAATAGAAACAAAACTCATGTGCATGGGGGGTGGGATTTGAAGGGAGGGCAGGGAAATGGGAAAAGATAATAATCAAGATATACTATGTACAAGCACTAATTCTCAAAGAAGGAAGCAATCATTATGTATTCCTAAAATGTACCAATAAACTCCATTTTTTTAAAGAAAAGAAAATAGAGAATAAATAACATTTCAAAGAAGAGTTATTTTTATTTACTTTGAAGATAAAAGACTATTCACTTTTGTTCAATTGTAGGGTTCTCTAGGATACCTTTAAGTATTTCATTATCAATAATTTGATTTTCAGACTATTTTAAGGAGGCGAGTTACTATGGAAAGAAAATTGCATTTTTCCTTAAGTTAACACAGAAAAAACTCAGCTTTCATTTTAGTGTTTTCAAAATATGAACAAATCTCTCCTTAGAGTATTCAAAAGAAAATACACAGTGAAGAAGTAATGGGAAAGGTTATTTCATTGTTATTCTAAAAGTTAGTGTTCTGTAAATGCAAAATCAGATTGTGGGACTAATTAAACATACAGACTGCATTTATTTATTGTAGAGGTGACATTAGCAGAAACATGACAGAGTTAAAATAAATTAGTCGTCTTCATTTGCAATTCTTGTTGCCAATTATGATCATCCTCCAATCAAAAATTCATCTGAAGCTTTAAAATAATATTACTCTTTTGAGCCTGTTGGCTGTATTGAAATGTTGAAGCTTTTGTAGAAGAAAACCTTGTCTTGACTCATATTTGTTTGTGTTCTCTTCCAGCTGTATTAAACCACACCATGCCAGCTCTGTCCAGCATTTCATCTGGACGGCAGTCAATTTAAGCAAAGCAAAGTGAATACCTTAAAAAGATTCATTTTTTTTCTCAGAATTTGTTGTGAAGCACTTTTAATGGTACCTATGCCACACTCATTATCGTAAATGCTCTTTGTGTAGTTGAAATGATCAGTATGGACAGTATTATCTTTATTAAGTATAGCAAAAGCAATGCCTGTTTATATCTCGTCAGTGAGTAAAATAGACAGAGAGTAGTTCTTGAAACCCCTAACGATGTAGGGTTTCCAAAGCCCTGTGCCTCCTGTTCTTACTTAGGTTGTCCTCTCACTTCTGTTGCTTTCATGGGCTCCTCCTCTGCCCACGCCAACTGCGATTAGTCCACATTCTAGGGCCTTTTGCAGCACAGAAGCACTTACATGGTTTCTCATATTATTACTCTTCAGTCCATAACAGATTTCACTTTTTCAATCCCTTATCTGTAAAGGATGACTGCAGGAACAACACTTCCTCCTGCCCCTGGGGATTTCCTATTCACTTTATCCCTTGTTCAATTAAGTTTTTCATCATTTGCTGCATTCTGGACACCATGTTAGCAACCTGCCTTCAAATTCGAAGTGCTTCCCAGGCTTCAGTTTATTGACCTCTATTACAGCAATGCTCCATCCGTGGGTAGTTTCTCTTGCAGATAAATGGAACAATAATCATTTATTTTAGAGTCAGGTCACATGAGTGTCTCTTCAAGGAATTGCACAAGTGTTGTTCTTACTGCTGCTAACAGTATCTGTTCTTGGGACTCGGGTGCAGTTTGAATTTCTCTTTCCCTCTCTTTTTCACACACCCATGCTGATGCCTACACATAGGTATTTCTTTCAGTAATATTAAGAGTTTAGGTTTGAGGACTTAAATTGAAAAATCTTATTTTTGAGGTATGTATCCCCTTGAACCATTCAGTAGCTGTGTGTCACTGAGCACATGAAATGCTATATTATAAATGATTTGTTAGCACACTCTCAAAAAATAATATGCATGTGTTCAGAGACTATTTAGATGACAGTTTCCATTGTTCTTTTTTCATTGTTGGAACAAGACACCCTATTTCCACATGTTAAGGAAGAAAGTTTTACGTGTGCTCTCGGTGTATAGACGTCTCAGCTTATAGTTGCCTGGGTCTGAGGCAGGGCAGCATCGCAGATGGGTGTGGCAGGCAGGACACATCGTGATGTCCTTCTTTCCCTTGTGATTCTATCTGTGGTAAAAGCTGGTTTATTGGAGACACCCACACTCACACTCAAGATGGGTCTATCTTCTTTGCTAAATCCATTTTTCCACACTCAGAACTATACTAAACCAACTAGTAGACTTATCTAGTATTACGCACCCATAATGCATCAGCCCAGTTCCTTAACTTTTCAATGCAGAATGAAAAATAAACTACAATGAACTTTGCTGAAACCTGGATTTTAAATGGGAGACAGGAACTTGAAGCTTTCATGGCTCAATCATACCCTTGGAAGCATGGTCAACTACTCGCCAGGCCTTTTTGCAGACCTGGAGTTGTCACTCTGGTATAAAGGTGGGCAACCAATCTCACAGGAGGGACATCTTTGGCCATTAGAAAAATTCAAATAAAAACAATACTGAGATTTCACCCACTAAGAATAACTACTCATAAGAACTCAGTAAAAACAAATTCTAGTGAGGTTGTGGGGGAGTGAAACTGTTTTACATTGTTGGCTTGGCATAAACAAGTACAATCATTATGAAAAGTAATATGGATATCCCTCAGAAAAACTAAACATAGAAACTCCATTTGAACCGGTTATATCTCTTCTAATTATCTTACCACAAGACTGAAAGATATTGTACTACAGAAATACATGCATACCATGTCTATAGCAGCACAACTCATAAAAGTGGAATCTTGGAAGAGGTCTATGTACCCCTTAACAAATGAACTGGTAAGGAAAACCCAGCATATATACATGGTTTAGAGCTAGGCAGCCAGAAGGATAAATGGAGTTATTGGAAGGAAAATGGATACACATTTAATCCATACTAAGTATTAAATATTGCATGACTTCTTTTTTTATGAGAAACAATGTATAAATACATGAAAGTGCAGGATTAAAAAGGTAGATTATAGGGGCTGGGGATTTAGCTCAATGGTTTTGGCGCCTGTCTTGCAAGCGCAAGGACCTGTGTTCGATCCCTGGTGACCACATACCTATGCTGGGTGTGGAGACTCACGCCCAGCAGCAACCAATATCACATACCACAATGCCGGGCATGGTGGCTCACGCCTGTAATCCCAGCACTCGGGAGGCAGAGGCAGGAGAATTGCTGTGATGAGTTGGGGGCTGAGCTCAGGGCCAGCCTGAACCACAAAGCGAGACCCTGTCTCAAAAAACCTTAAAAAAAAAAAAAAAAAGGTAGATTGTAGGAAGCAGGAAGACAGATGATGTGGGTGTGGCAGGAGGGTTCAGGGATGAGACGGGAAAGAGGAAGAAGTGGAAAGGAGTAAGATGTGATATATATGCACCAATTCCTCAGCATGTTTACATTTATTCTGTATTGCTGACATAGATAAAAGAAGATCTTTGCCCATGTCCTGACCTCAAAGTTCTGATCATATTGTTTTAGATAGAAAAGAAAAAGTTCTCTAACCCGGTTTAAAATCAGACTTCTTGGTTGATGAGAGATAAATGGCCAGGAAAACATCTAAAGGGAGCGGCCCTTTAATATATTCTTTAATATGATTAGTTTATGGCAGAATAATACTCCATTCTGTAGAAGAACCACAGCTTTTTTGTCCATTTTTCAGTTGATGGACATTTGGGTTGTTTCTAAGATTTAGCAATCAGAAACTAAGCTGCTATAAACATAGGTGCACATATGTCACTGTGATATGAATCTTTTAATTTTTGTGTGTATACACCTAGCAGAGTGATGGCCTGGTCAAATGGGACCTCCAATCCTAGCTTTTTTTTTTTTTTTTTTTTTTTTTTTTTTTTTTTTTTTTTTTAAGGTTTTTTTTGAGACAGGGTCTCGCTTTGTGGTTCAGGCTGGCCCTGAGCTCAGCCTCAAACTCACATCACAGCAATCCTCCTGCCTCTGCCTCCCAAGTGCTGGGATTACAGGCGTGAGCCACCACGCCCGGCACTGTGGTATGGGGTACTGGTTGCTGCTGGGGTGAGTCTCCACTCCCAGTATGGTATGTGGTTACTGGGGAATCGAACCCTGGTTCTTGCACTTGCAAGACAGATGCCAGAACCACTGAGCTAACTCCCCAGCCCCCCAATCCTAGCGTTTTGAGGAGTTTCCAAACTGTTCTCCACAGGGGTTGTACGAATCTACATTCCCACCAACAGTTGAGAAGGGTTCCTTCTTCTCATAGCCTCACCAACATTTGCTGTTGGCTGAATCTGAAATGGCAGCCATTCTATGTGGAGTGAGATGAAATCTCAGTGTAGTTTTCATCTGCATCTCTCGAATGACTAATGATGTTGAGCACTTCTTCATATACTTATTAGCTGCTCTTACTTCTTCTTCTGAAAAGTGTCTGTTCATTTCAGATGCCCATTTTTGAATTGGGTCTTTAAATTTGGGTGGATTGATTTTTTTTTTGAGTTCTTTCTTTATATATTCTAGATAGTAGCCCTTTGTCTGAGAGGTGGCTAGTAAAGATTCTTTCCCATATTGTTCGTTGCCTTTTTGCTTTGCTGGTGGTTTCTTTTGCTGTGCAGAAACCTCTCAATAGGATCAGATCCCATTTATTGATTTCTTTTACCAGTTCTTGTGCTATGGGGGGTTTTTTCATGAAATCTTTCCCAAAACCAATGTCTTCAAGAGTTTTACTTAACCTGTTTTGTAGCAGGTTTAGTGGTCTGTTTTAGTATTTAGTTTAAATTGCTTTTCTTTGCCATTCAGATGCATTTCTCAGACTTCTCGTTGTCAAAACTTTCTCTATGCATAAATATCCAGCTCGAATTGTCCTTTAATTTGAAGGTTTTTCTACTGTTTTATTTTAATTTGTAATTTCAGTGCATTAATTTGCAGTTGATTTTAAGTTTTATCAAAAATATTCTAAGTAAACTATATTGTGAAGAAAAACTTCTTTCTCTGTGCATCTTCAGAGAAACTACATCTTTTAAAATATTAACTGTTCAGCCGGGCATGGTGGCTCACAGCTGTAATCCCAGTACTTGGAAGGCAGAGGCAGGAGGATTGCTGTGTGTTCGAGGCTTGCCTGTGCTACATAATGAGTTCAGGGCCAGTTTGAACTACAAAGGAAGACTTTTCCAAAAAAAATAGCTGTTTAATTAATACCATTGTTTGCCATATTATATGACTTAATATATTTTATTTCTTTCAGGTTTTTTTTTTTTTTTTTTAGGTTTTTTGAGACAGGGTCTCGCTTTGTGGTTCAGGCTGGCCCTGAGCTCAGCCTCCAATTCACATCACAGCAATCCTCCTGCCTCTGCCTCCTGAGTGCTGGGATTACAGGCGTGAGCCACCACGCCCAGCACTGTGGTATGTGGTATTGGTTGCTGCTGGGCGTGAGTCTCCACACCAAGTATTGTTATGTGGTTACTGGGGAATCGAACCCGGGCTCTTGCGCTTGCAAGACAGGTGCTGGAACCACTGAGCTAACTCCCTGGCCCAATATCTTTCAGTTTTAAAAAAACACCAACAATAACTCTTTCAGCTCTATTTTATGAAGATTAGTTATATATTATACAACTAATGCATGATTAGCATATTGTATATGTATGTCTATTTATACATATGTATATTCTCCACTGCATCCTCCACTGGATACAGATTTAGATATGCTGTCATGAATTATACTGATACCTCAAGAGGAGAGCTCTTTCTAATCATGTGTCACATAAACATAATTTGTTTTACAAAAAGAGGAGCTTTTTACATTCCAAAGTAACACATTTGCTATTCATCCCCATGATTTCTACTCAAGGCTATACAGAAAATTTCACTGAATACAGTTTTAATGCTGCAAAATTTTACATTTTTGTTGTTTCCGAAGTAAAGTGGCTCTCATTTGACTTTGATCTTTGTAACTGTGCTATTGAACTGGGCAAGAACAGAGAACTCATTTATTAGCTTTTCCCCATTTTCCCTCCCTCACAGGGCCATAATCTACAATCCAGCTCTCTCTGTCCCATTGATTTAAATACTGAGCAATGCCAGCGGGTGAAAAATCAAAGTCACAGTAAGCATGGATTGCTTCTGTCTGTGATGGCAGATCTGAGATAGTTCTCTCTGAGCAATTCTAACTACAGCGTGGACAGGCAGCTCTGAACATATCTTTCTAGGACTTATTCCAAATGCTATGGTTTGTCAAATTTCAAGACTTCTTTTTGACTTTATGGAAATATGTAATTACATCAAAATTTCTCTTCGGTATGAGATGGCTTATTGGTATCTTTTTTTCTGTATTTTTAGTTCATTAAGAAAAAAACAGCAGTTTTTCCCCCTTAAAACTTATCTATCACTTATCTAACCCCACCTATCTCTATCATCTGTTTAATCCTATCTCTTGTAACTGATGTAATCAAGCAGATCCCACATTTGTTCTTGAAGAGTAAGAATGAACTGAATTATTTTATCTCTTTAATATCACTAGTGCTTCTATGTGTCCCTTGCAAATATTGGCAAGGATGAAAGTCTGCAAAGTTCTCAGGCAGACTTCCATGATTCTAGTCATATTCATTATATATATATATATATATGTAATTTGTAGACAGGGTCTTGCTTTGTAGTTCTGGCTGGCTCTCAGCCTCAAACTCACATCACAGCAATCCTCCTGCCTCTGCCTCCCAAGTGCTGGGATTACAGGCATGAGCCACCAGGCCTGGAACTGTGGTGTGTGGTACTGATTGCTGCTGGGGTGAGTCTCCACACCCAGTATTGTATATGGTTACCAGGGAATTGAACCTGGGCCCTTGTGCTTGCAAGACAGGCGCCAGAACCATTGTGCTAACTTCCTGGCCCTTTATATGTTTTTTTTTAAAGCTAATAATGCACATCTGTCCACAGTCTCAGACTTCATAAGGTGTGTTTTTCTGGCCTGGTCCTTCTCTGCACTGAATCTTTATCCAAGAGGTCAGGAGGCACAGAGCCAGGAAGGTGTTGTCTTCAGTAAGCCTGCTCAGGGTCCCACAATGTCCTTTCAATCATCAGCTTCCTAGCACAAGTCTTACAGGAGGCCGTTCTCGGAGGGCAATGTACACTGGCGTTGTTTCACATTCTTTGTCTTCCCCTGCGTCTCTCACTATGAACGTATCCACCTTGCAGGGAAAAGGAATTTTGAAAACTCAGAACTAACCACGTATTTTCCTATTCAGTCACCAGTAGTTTATCAAAAGCTTAGTTTGTATCTAGTTAGTATGAATTTACTTATTTTTAATGAATTGAGGTTATTAATACATCTGATATGCATTATGATCAATTCCTCACTGAGAATTTGCCCCTGTACATGATACATCTTGATTCTCATTTTGTCCCATTCTTGTCTTTAACCTTCCACCCAATACACACCAGCTTTTTTCATTTTTACCATAAAATATTTCTTTCCTTTCTTTGCTTTCCCCTGCCTCTATCTAATTCCTCTTTCCCTTTGAACATTTTTTTCCTATTTCATAATATATTTCATACATTCTGGTCCTCATTTACACTTTCAGTTTCTCAAACTAGATAATTAGATGGTCTTAAACATCCGTGTCCTGTTTATTGCAGTTATGAGTATGTTTTCCACTTGTATCTATTTAACTATAAATGTCTCTAATCTATACTTCTTTAAGGCTAATACCCCATTTTATTAAAAACACACATCATATATTTTTAATATGTAAAACCTTAATACCTTAACACCTGCTGTTATTATTTTGATGTTATTTCTCCTCTTAATAATTGACCATTGTTTTCTGATACATATATATTGAAACAGAATCTTACTTTGTAGTTCAGGAAGGTCCTAAACTCAAGCTAAAACTCAAAAAATGCTCCTGCCTCTCCTTCCTGAGTGCTGATATTACAGGAGTGAGCCACCATGCCTGGCATTGTGGTATGTGGTTACTGGGGATTGAATTTTGGCCCTTGCACTTGCAAGGCAGTTGCCAGAACCACTGAGGTAAATTCCTAGCTCTGGTTTATATTTTATGTTTCCTTATTTAAAACTAAACATACATATATATATATATGTATATATATATATTTGTTTGTTTGTTTGTTTATTTCCCTCCCTTTTATCAGAAACAATAGTAAACCACTTGAAAAATTTTAAGTTCTTTTAATTAATATTTCTTATAAATTACTTGATAGTTTTCAGTATTTTGTGGATAGGAAGAGTACCTGCTATGATTGAATGAGAAAGTTCCCTTTCTCTGGCATCTGGTGTGGCTAGAAGGGTCAGCAGTAATGTAGGTGGGGTAGCGATGATTTGTCTTGTTTCATTCTTTTTTGTTTCCAGTCATTAGTTTGTAACTTTATCTTTTTTCTTTCTCTTCAGCTTGTATGTCTCCAGGAGTTACCGGTTCTCTTGTATTTGTCTTCCTCTCCCAGGGCAATACTTTTCTAAGTGTATAACTTCCACTGACATATTCTTCAAAAAGCTTTTCCTAGAGGTGGTGTAATGAGTGATTAAATCTGATATCGGGGTTCGGGATTTATAACACTTTATACAGGACTCTTCTTTCTGTGTTTCTTTTAGACCACATCAAATTTCCTACTCTCTTTTCCTCTTTTTATTGGTGATTTTCAGTCATAGTTTGTTCACAATCCACATGTAGAACTGGCAGTCGTATTCCATCCTCCAGTCAGCGGATGGAGATTATTTCTTTGTTTATAGTTCCTCAAAATTTATATACCCTCCCATCTTTTAATGACACCGAAGACACAGTTAATATGTATTTCCCTTCAAAGATTCTTTTGACCATATGATTTTGAAGGAGTTGTCCTTTAAGGCCAAATATAAGACCTTCAACTTACTCTGCCAAGAAATATTGTGCGAATTTAAAAAAAAAAAAAGCCCCAGCAAAACAGTATATCAGTTCAACGTTGGTCTCTGGGTCTTTGGGCTCTGGCTCCCATCTGTCATTGCTGAAGCTTATTCCTGGGAATGTGTTAACATTTGGTCACCTCTTACAGGCTGTACATGAGGGCAACAGTTTCAGCGGGCAGAGAGAGCCCTGCACAAAGACAAGAGGGACCTGGGAGTTGAAACTTGCTCCTACGTGCTGACACTGTGTGAGGTGGAAATTTCTATGTAACATTTTCTAACAGTAGAGTCAGATAAAATAGTTTTTGTTATCATAGGATGTTAGCCCATTCCGATCCAGGGAATATTGCCACGATTTTTATTTTCTCAATCCTATATTTTACAAATTCAAGATATTTCAAAACTTTATTATAAACTTTAAATTGATTGATATAGGAGGTCTGTTTAGCTTCCTGCTTGGCACATATTAAGTGTTCAATGATTGCTAAATATAAATTCCAAAGACTTGGAAATGGTGTTTAGGAAGCAAAGAATAAGAAAGAAAAAAATAGTCTAATAAATTACTAAATTATGGATGCTAGTGAAATGACTGTCTTAGTCTTTATTTGTATAGTACTGATGATATTACCATTTTTAACAAAATTAAAGCCATCTTATTCTCCCAAGCATAATGAGTACTACCCCTTCTTCCAACAAAACAAGTGAACAATTTTCTTTCTTAAATATCTGTTCTTAAATTGTTAGCATTTAATGGTATAATTCTAACTGTTTAAAATACGGGAATGATTTGTATTCTTTATATGATACCAGTATCAAACTTCATATGATATGATACCAATATCAAACTAGTAACTTTATATGATACCAATATCAAACTAGTAGTTAAAAATATGCACACAAATTTCCTTTTCAATTCAAGAGAGTACAACCCTCACCAAATTATTAATTCTACTCACTAGAAAAACAGTGGAGTTGAAAGTTCACATCTTCTTACACTGATCACATATCTGTGGCTTAATAAATTCAGGATTTATATAAAATAGAAATAAGAACAATTACTCAGTGTCCTTTTTTTTAAATGTTAAAAATATGGAAGAGAAATTGTACCACCTAGGGTAACATCATACATAATTCACTGGGCAGAGTACAGTAGCTATGCTATAGGGTTTTCCTGTCAATAGACTCATTAAAGAGCTAAAGATTTCTCTTCTTGAGTGATTGTAGTCTTCTAAATCATCAATGAAGCCTTTGGCCATTCCCCTGATCTAGACAATCTGCCTTTGTTTCTATGAAAATACCCTGACACATTACTATACAGAGATCACAGGTAATTACAAAAAATCCTCCAAATATTTTAAATGTAACCACTACTGCATTATTTACTGTGGTATGTTATGTACGGTTGTGAAGTACAGTTTTAAAATTAAATAAGCCCAGATTCAAATCTTACTCCAACTTGTATTTTGAAGTATGTGTGTTAATGCCTTAATGTCTGTTTAATCTTTTATAATTCTCTATTTAGCTACATATGATGATGAAAACAATATTTATTCTCCTAGGATTATGAAATAATAATCCTAGGATTATGGAAACAGGAAATATAATGCACTATCAAGCTACTCCTCAACAACTGACCCATCACTGGAGCTTAACAAGAAAGTTATTGATAATCTCCAAATTTCTTTGAAATCAAGAGTGTAAATTAAGCTGGCTCAATAGAGGCGATATTTGAAGTTCCTTCATCTTTATATCACAATTCTCCTTGGAAACTGCCCTGTTGATGTAGCAGAATTTAAAAGAAATCTTATAATTAGTCATTAATTGTGGCTGTTTTTAAATAGCTAAATTAAGTATAGGATGGAGGGAACTTTTGTAACATGAAGGGTTAATTTGCAGGTGTGTCTTCTTGGGTCTCATGTAACGCACGGGGTCCAGAGGAAGCGGTCGCCTGATGCTGAGTCAGGTCCAAGCAGCCCCACTGACACCCCATTCACCTGTGTCTGCTGTAGCTGTAAGCATTTCTGACCAACAGTTCATTTACCTTCTGTAGCAACTTTCTGAGGTAGGAGAGTAGACGTTGTCGGTGGGCTGATTGCTCATTGCACTTTGCTGGCTTTCAGAGCTGAGCTGCTGTCGACTTCAGATGCCAGCTCTTCACATCTGCCCTCAGCTCTGCAGGACTCTCGCTATAGTTCTCAGAAAGGTGTAAACTCACTGGGTGGGAACAACTCGATGTGTTTCTGTGTAACATGAAATAACTTCCAGCTACGACAATTCTGTAAGACGATGCCCCGGTGCATATGGATCTTCTGGTATATGCCATTATTTTGGCCTCCATATTATATGTGGGATATCTCTTGTATAATTAATATAATGTGACAAAATATGCACCTCACATTATAAGAAATGTGAAAGCATGTGGATTTCTGTGATAGAAAATTTGTTCTGGGGGATGGTAAACTAATGGTGAGAAAGTCATAGAGCAAGGAATCCAAACCACAAAGTCTGTGAACAGACAGTTTGGAATATTCCACCTAATTCAAGTGTTGAATGTGTGTGAGGAACCCTTGCTGGATATTTCAACTGCAATTTGAGGAAGAGTGGAAGATCCTAAATTTATTGTCTCCAGCTGTGCTATGAGAACCACCTTATCTTACACAGTGGAGCAAAGACAGAACCCTCATTCTACCTTTTCCCAAATCCTGATGCCTTAGAGTGATCAAAGTGACAAGATTGTTTTTTACTCTCCTCAAAGCTGAGTTGATGCAAAGGAACTGATAATGGAAAATCATTGGAAACCAAATATATGCTTAGATGTTTCTCCTGACCTGATGCTTGCCTTTCACCCATTCACCTCTTCTATGGGATTAATCTGGTAGGTTCTAGTGTTTTTTGTAATTTAATGATTCTCAAATGGAAGCACAGGTGAGTAAAGTCATTCGTTCAAAGTTAATACACCTAATAATTCAGAGAGCAGATATTTGAACTGGTCCCTACAATATTCCTGCTTCCCAAGAACACAGGACCATACCTGAGCTGTCACTGCTGTTTACCACAGTCAGGGTTTCTGTTAGACTGTTACCCTGAATCTTCAGGTAAGTCAACACTCAAATATAAAGAGAAACCATTACTCATATATCCCCTCTCTTTTTCTTTATTTTTCATTTTGAAGTTCTGTGTCTTCAGCTGAGAGACAGAAATCGCTGTGGTCTTCAGTGTGCTGGCCTTCTGTGAGAAGGCAGGAGAGCAGCACATGGCACTGCCTGGCTGGCGGCCAAGGATAGTGGTGTATTGCTTGCACTATGCCAATCCTTTTGTCACCTGTTAAAAATTCAGTGTTATCTCCACTCACAAACACTGCTACCATCTGCCCACGCATGACTTTCACAATGATCATGTGGTAATTGCAGCTGTGTGCCTGATACCAATTATTATCACATAAATGGTCACAGAAAATTCACTTTTAAGAATGCACTTTTACAAAACTTATCTCTGTTGCTTTATCTACCACATTGTTGCCCCAAATCTCCTTTCTCATTCTTTTGAAAATTTGTGATGATCTTGAAAATTATTTATACTTTCTGTCCCATAAGAGGAGAAAAAAATGTATCCTAAAAAACTTCATTTATATTCATCAACAAAATTAAAATAGCTTCAGGAGTTTGTATTCTAAGGTCACAATAGCATTAGCCTATATAGCGGTTAAAGTACACAGTTAATTTTGTTAAATGAACCAAATCAGTAGCATTACAATAGAATTTTCCCAAATGTGTATCTAAACATAAGTCAGTTTTTGCATTTATGGGTCTTTGTGGGAACTAATATACAATTTAAAGCATATTCTTAATGTTGCCTGAATTGTTTACTAAGTTCCCTTAAGTAAGATATTTCTGAAATAGTGAACATTTTTCCACTTGCAACTTCAATAACTATGTAATTCATCGTTATCTCCTTGCCACCTCAGGCACAACATAGATAATATTTGCCATTGTTTTAGAGTAATACTATATCTATGCAAGTATATAATAAAGCCTATGTTATGGGTTATATTTAGATGCACCTTCCACAGCTGGTGTGCTCACAGGTGGAGTTGTGGGGAAGTGATTGGGTTGTGGAGCATATTATCAGTGGGCTAATCCATCGATGAGTTTATGGCTAAGTGTGACACTGGGAGTGAAGCCTGGCAGAAGAAGGTGGTCACTGCACGCGTGGCCTGAAGGGTCTCTTTCCTTTCCTGCTCCCTAGATTGCTCTCTGCTTCCAGCCACCGTACTGCTTTTCCTTAAAGCTTTGAGTCGAGCCCACTATGGAAGAGATCTCTACAAACTGTGAGCTTGAGTAACCCTTTTCTCCTTGTGGTTGCGGGGGCTGGGCACTCAGACTCGGTGAGTCAAAGGTTACCAAACAATACCAAATAATATTATTTAGATCAAACAATATTATTGTAAAAAAAACTAAGTACAAACAAATGTGAGAATGAAAATGATTAATTAGACTCACCTTGGTAGGGAAGCTAATATAGAAGTACTGGTATAGGAGATTTTGGAAATTAACTGCCAGATTCAAAAATTTGGAAAAGACTATAATGGTGTAAATCTAAAGGAAATTAACAGGCAATACAAAAAGTGCTAGATAGTTACTCTGTACTTTTTCTGCAAGGAGCATATAATGTCTCTCTCCAATTTATCCAACATTGTTTCTATTACTAGAGCATTATATTATTAGCTTCTGAATCATCAATATTCATTTACTGTGTTTCTTTCAAGCATTACTCTAAACTTCTCCAGGTTTTGATTTCCTCATAGTTCTTCTGACCAATATATGTTCTCCAATATAGTAATTATATATGCATGCTAATTTGGGGAAAACTGTATTCACAATGCTTAAAGAACATAGTGTGTTATTAATGATTACTTACTAAATGTTTATTGACAAGCTATTGCATTCTAGGTGCTATGATAAGTTCTAAAGCTAAAAAAAGAAACTGATCACTTTCTAACATTATGAATCTTTCATACAAATGTAGGATGTCTGAGTTGTGACCAAGGCACAGGGTTAATGTTTAAACTGAAAAATAATCATAATAAATAGCACAACACTGCACACTCCCCTCAAAATACCACTCAACTAAACTTCAAATACAATTTATCATTATTGTTGCTTTCTGAAACAGCTCTGGAAGTTCCTCTCTATGAATGTCTTTGTGACATGATACAAAAAATGTGATGAATGCTGCTGCTGAATGTCATCCATAAGAAAGGCAGACTAAAACAAGACTGTGTCTTCTTTATCTAACTGATCAGGTGTATTGTAACTTTCTGTTGTATCCTGTTGTAAACTCAAAGCGACCAGGAAATGTAAACATTTTGAGTTCATTCAGGACATCAAGGCAGTCATAACAGCATGACTAAAGACACACTATCTCTTTACTGTTGCTTTGAGCAGAATCTTTAATAATTATTGGACTCTGCTAAGTCTACCCAGATAGTTATCATTTTCCTGTCCATTAGCCTCTTTTGGGTTTCTCATTTTACTCATTTCATATTCTATGATCATAGTACCCCCCATCTACACTCACAGTGACTTTTCCCTCTGTAAACCATGCTTGCTAAAATCTCAATAATGGAAACAATGGGTAGAAACAATGTTTACTATAGCTTGCTAGTGATTCTGTGTAACAAAGGCTATAGGAAAAAAAAAAGAAACAAACCAACTTTTCATCCTTGGATTGAATGTATTCTGCTCAGGAGAGCAAATGCCCAGCCACTCAGGACTCCTGCTCTGTGGACTCAGTCAGTTCAGCCTCCCATTCTTTCAAAGTCCTCACCCAAATCTTCCACGTTGCTCTAATTTTTCCTCCTGCTGGATCAATTGCATCAGCATATACTGCCTGCCCTCTGAACAGGTGTTCCTTAGCTGCTTCAGGAAATGATGAGTTAGCTTTTATAGTAAAAGTTGGACAGAGTTACTTAGCTCACCATCTTTGCTTCCTATCTTTCCATTCTCTTGATCCCACTACAAAGGAATCTGGTTTGGTTGGATGGAAATCTGACTGTCATTCTGTTCAGTGACTTTTCTTATCTCCAAATTACTGAGCTACTCATTTGTATAAAGTTCTTTCTCACTGCTTAAAGGACAGAGTACTCTGTGTTCCTGTTTCTGCAGAGTACAGTGCTCTTGTCTGGTCCCTCTTCAGTGTTTCTCTCTGCAAACATTTAAAGTCCTTTCTACCTGGTCATCTTCCATCTTGCATCTTCAAACTTATTCTCTTGCTGACTTCATTCCACTCCAGAGTTTTGCTGTACACTGATTCTCAGATTCATAATTCCAGTCCAAACTTTTCCACTAGGCCCTAAACCCATCCGTGCAATGGTCTTTTAATGTAGCTGCTTGGTGTGTACAGGCCTTTAACATGCAGACCTTAAACTCTTCCCTGGAACACTTTCTCTCCCTCTCTTCCGATCCTATTTTTTTCATGTCATTCAAATCCAACCTTAAATATCTTTTCAAAGGTCTCATCCTAACTGTTAAGCTTTTCTCCAACTCTGTATTCCCTTATTCTATTTTTTCATTTTGAAGAATAAGTGCCTATTTTCAATGTCTTCTATTAGGAAGCAATAGTTATGAGGACCTATACTACTGTAACCTTACACATTGAGCAGAAAACTTAGAGTGGAGTGGGTATTCAAAAATATTGATAAAAATAAAGAGTAAGTAAAATAAATAAAATTATGTATGTGCTGAAGGAAAAAAGGAATACACTGTTCTCTTTGGAAGCAAAATATCAGTGGAGAGGTGAATAGGATTATCACAAATGGTCTGTCCTAGATGAAGACTGAGACTTAAAGAACGAGAGCCATCTCCTCACATCCAAAGGCTGAAATCCCCTTCACCAAAGAGGAGATGAGAAGTATAAAGGGACTTGGATGTTAAAGAGGTTTCAGCATTCCAGAAATTGTTCAAAGATCATTGTGCGTGAAGCCTGGTGACTAAGGAGGGATTTGCGTGAGGTGAAGATGCACAGGTCAGTAAAAGCCAGGTCACAGAAGGTCTTGTAGAACTGATAAAGCTAAGGAAATAAAAGATTGTGCTGTGCAGGGACAAATAAGGAAAGAGGAAGTCAGGAGAGACATTTCCTGGCTGAAAAAAATCACTAGGTGAAATGGTGATTGTTCAAATAAGATATTATTTTCTTGGTTTGACTGGATATAATTCCATGGAGTACATTTCATAGGTTGTAAAAGAAACCAAATTAGATGCTGTTTTCCAGATATCTTAATAATTTTTGCAATTATTGTTAATCATATGAATATTTTAAGTAATAATTACAGGCTCTACTCCATGTCATTTATCTGGGGATACAAATAACACTATTTCAGTCATTACACTGGTTACAGTAGAGTAATGCTCACATTGGTAAGTGAGAATTGTAAAGGTGTGGAGTTTCTTAGTCTTACTTTATTTGAAAAAATTAGAAAAGAGCTGGATGTGGTGGCAAAAGACTGTAAACCCAGCAGTCTAGAGGCTGAGTCAAGAGGCTCACCAATAATTTATATTAGTCTTGGCTAAATAGTGAGTTAAAGAACAGCATCAGCTACCTAATGAGATTCTGTCCCAAAGAAAGAGAAAACAAGAAAGTATACAACAAAATGATTTTGAGTTTCCTTGTAGGAATGTGGGTAGAAATGACCTTTGGATCCTGTGTACTTTGTGGCTATATCCCAAGAAGCCAGGATACAATCACTCAATAAATAAAGAGAAAGAATAATGACTATAGCAACAAAAACATTACAACTTTTAAAGGTTAATTTTACAGACCAAGTATACAAGCAGTTTTTTTTTTTTTTTTTTTTTTAGGTTTTTTGAGACAGGGTCTCGCTTTTGTGGTTTAGGCTGGCCCTGAGCTCAGCCTCAAACTCACATCACAATCCTCCTGCCTCTGCCTCCCGAGTGCTGGGATTACAGGCGTGAGCCACCACGCCCGGCACTGTGGTGTGTGGTACTGGTTGCTGCTGGGTGTGGGTCTCCACAC
>PVIR01021806.1:0-28966 GCA_004026965.1 Petromus typicus
GACAGGGTCTCGCTTTGTAGTTCAGGCTGGCCCTGAGCTCAGCCTCCAACTCACATCACAGCAATCCTCCTGCCTCTGCCTCCCAAGTGCAGGGGATTACAGGCGTGAGCCACCACGCCCGGCACTGTGGTGTGTGGTACTGATTGCTGCTGGGCGTGAGTGCCCAGTATGGTATGTGGTTACCGAGGATCGAACCCGGGTCCTTGCGCTTGCAAGACAGGCGC
Organism: Petromus typicus; assembly: GCA_004026965.1. Classification (NCBI taxonomy): domain Eukaryota; kingdom Metazoa; phylum Chordata; class Mammalia; order Rodentia; family Petromuridae; genus Petromus; species Petromus typicus. The sequence continues at coordinate 225 of PVIR01021806.1, forward strand.
TGGAACCACTGAGCTAAATTCCCGGCCAAGATCTTAAATTTTTTGAGACAGGGTCTCGGCTCTGTAGTTCAGGCTGTCTCTGAGCTATGTAGCCCAGGCAAGCCTGGAACTCAGAGTAATCCTCCTGTCTCTATGAGGCCGAGTGCTGGGATTACAGGCATGAGTCACCACGCCTGGGTACTGATTGCTGGTGGGCGTAAGTCTCCATGCCCTACACTGTTATATATGGTTACTGGGGAATCAACCCCTGACCCACCGGGCTCTTTTGCAAGGCAGGTTCTGGAACCACTGAGCTAAATCCCCAGCCCAACAGTTCTGCTTCTTAAGCCCTTTGAGTACCATGCCAGAGTAAGAGTAGATTTCAAACTGCTACTGCACCTGTAGGTCTTACGGAGCTGTGAAGGGAACATGGACAAAAATGCAGCACATACAAGTAATATGTCACTAGGAAGAGATGGTTTCATTGCTCAGTTTACAGCCTGATATGAACTGGCTAGTTCATATCACTGTTGATTGTCCAGAATATCCGTCCCTTTGGGTACCTGTTCCCTTCCACACTCTCAGTAGCTTACTGTTCTAACCTCTGTACTCTGCTCATAAACTGTTTTCAAGATTAAAACAAAATGAAAAACAGCTTTTGGCACAAGGAATATATCTCAGTGGTGTAGTGCCTGCCTACATAACCAGTTTCCTTGTAACCTCAACTTCTTCACTCCCACTTTTTTTTTAAGAGTCTCAATGGTGTAGTTCAGGATGGTATTGAAATACCCATCCTGCTGCCTCAGCCTCTCAAGTGCTGGGATTATAGATCAGCACTACTACATCTGGTTTCTTTTTCAAATTAGCAGGCAGTTCCTTATACAGTCTCTGGATCCTGGAACCTTGTTAGTTTCAGGTTGACAGAAATAATCTTTAGGAGCTTTTGGTGAGGAGAGGAGGGTAAGAGTTCTATGTTGTTTGCAGTCATAACTCATATCTCGGTAGAGAAATCCCACAGATAACTGATTGGAGACCAGTTTCTTCCCTGGGGATGGATAAGGCATGGCGACACTTCCTGGATCACACAGGAAGCAGAGATTTAGGCTCTCAAATTCATAGGCAGTATAGAGCTAGGATTTAGAATTGTCTCTGGCTCCATTCAAACTTGCTTTCTGCTTTTGTCAGGTGGGTGGATTTCTGATATTTACCTTCTTTCACTAAGGTTGTTCTGACAGGGTCCTGAGTTTAACTGGAGTTAGTTTTGTCTCGTTAGTATTTAAACCCAGGCTGTTCAGTACTTTGCTGTCCCAGGAAGTGCACTGGCTGTTTCGCTCTAGTTTTCAGTGCCTTCATATTTCTTTCTTGGAAGCTCAGCTATGTATTTCAAAACAAAACCATCACTTACAGATGATCTGTTTTAGTCTGCATTAAAGCCAGAACCATTATCTTTCATCTCATACCTCTAAATATAATTCCCTGGTTCCTTATCTGCCTGACCAAACTACTCATCTTTAAAGTGTCCCACTTCTACTTTCAAGTTTTCTTTCATCTTGCTAAGAATAATTCAGAATATTCTAGCCACAAATATATATATAAAATTTCCTTACTGCATTATGATCACTTTAAGCATAGAAATGAGATCTTGTTCGTGTCTAATGTCGTTTGTTCTTGTCACAATGCCTATTATAAAGCAGGCATTAAAAGAAAATATTTCCTCACATGAATAGTGGATTTAACGTCCAATGAACTTGGCTTCAATTCAAAATACTGTCATCCATTTACTCACATGATTATTTTAGGATTAGGGTAATGTGAAAGTATACTGTATATGATGGATAATCTGATTTATTTCAAAATTCCTGACACTGGTGGTTAAACCCAGGGATATTCCTACCACTCAGCTACATCTTCAGTACTTTTTTTTTCAGTTTTTTTGAGACAGGGTCTCGCTTTGTAGTTCAGGCTGGCCCTGCTCAGCCTCCAACTCACATCACAGCAATCCTCCTGCCTCTGCCTCCTCAGTGCTGGGATTACGCCTGCACTGTTAAGTGGTGCTGATTGCTGCTGGGTGTGAGTCTCCACGCCCAGTATTGTATGTGGTTACTGGGGAATCAAACCCCTGGGGCCCTTGCACTTGCAAAACAGGCGCTGGAACCACAGAGCTAAATCTCCAGGCTCCCCACCGCCCCTGCACTTCTTTTTTTTTAAGATTTGAGTCTTTATTGGTACATTAGATATACACATCATGATCGCACTCAACATTGAGAATTTGTACCAGTATACTGACATGAGTTAATTCTCATTTTTTCCCATTCCCCTACCCAACCTACAACCCCTGCCCTCTGTATACATAAGCTTTGCTTCCTTTTTTTAAAAAACATCACATTTTTTCTTTAGCACTTTTTATTTTTTGAAGTTCTCTAAATTTCTCAGGCAGCCTTAAACTTGTGATCTTCCTTCCTCAGCCTAAGTTGGAATTACAGGCATGCACCACTGTGCTTAGACTTTCTTTTAGTTGATTTTATTGGTACATTTTATATACATGTTGTCATCACAATCGACATTGAAAATTTTTACCAGTACATGACACAATTTAATTCTCATTTTTTCCCTCTTAACTTCTGAGACTTGGTTTTCTTGTTGATGGCAGCAACAATATCAAGTGCACTGTATGTGCTTTTCTTCAGTGACCTTGTCACTTTTTCACCTCTGAATCTAGGCAGTCCCTGTAACTATTTTAGCCAATAAAATACAGAAGTCAGACGGGGAGTATAGTTGGTAGAACTCTTGAGTAGGGTGAGTTAGGTCCTGAGTTCAATCTCTAGTACCAAAGAAATAAAGCCAGGTATAAATTATGGGTGTGGACACCCAGCAGAGCTGAGGTTTCAAATGACTCGACTCCCAGCTGCAATCTGACTACAGTCACATGAAATACCTCCAACTGAGCTCAGCCAACTAACGAACAAAAAAAATTATTTTAAACCACTATGTTTTAGGGTGGTTTGTTACACAATAATAATCATAGCACTGACTCATAAGATGGGGATAATGATTTCTATTTTTACATGAGTGTTTTGGTTTGAGATTTTTTGGGGGGGCCCGGAAATCGAAATCAGAGACTGGTGTTTGCCAGGCAGATGTTGCACTGCTGAGCTACATTCTCGGCCCTGACATAAGTGTTTTAAGTGCACTCGGGTGGATATGAAGTCATTTTTTCAGTAGTAAAGCACTATACAAACAACTTACTTTTCAATAAATAACAAAACTTTAATGTTCGCAGAGAGCTAATGTCTGATTTCTTTTACAGGTGTTCCTAGTTCGCTAGTAGAGAAAACATGAGTCTGTATCTAGCTTTACCCCTCTTGATTTGGGTCCCTCCTCAGGCGCGAAACTTTCCCAGGTCATATACAAAGCTGGCCTTACAACAGTTTTGCTGTACCAGCTCTCTATGGGAATGCCAGCACTTTAGCTCTCACTTTCGTTCCAGCTGTGCACACACAATTGCTTCTTAGAACAAGATCCCATTTCTGTAACTGATCCACATCGCAGTTCACTTATCCAAGGCCAACTGTGTGTATGGCTAAGTGTTTCTTCCACATCTCTTCTTTTTATGAAATCTTGGGAAGTGATAATGTAGGCCAGAGACAATAGGCTTGACTCATCTGTTTTGCCTCATCTTTATTACACGTCTTTGATATAGCGCCTGACTAATAAGAACTATGTGTTGGGTACCTTTGAAGTTGCTATATTCCTTAGAATTCATTTTTTTTGGCCTGGCATGGTGGCACACACTTGTAATCCCAAAACTCAGGAGCTGAGGCAGGAGGATCTCTGAGTTTGAGGCCACTACACAGTAAGTCAAGGCCAGCCTGAGTACACAGCAAGACCTTGTCTCAGTCCCCAACCCAAATTTTTCCAGCTATTCTTCAGAAGAATAATTTTTAGACTATAAAGACTCAAAAACTTAGTCCTCCCAAAGTAAAAAAACTCAATCAAAAAATGGACAACTAAGCGCCAGGGATGTAGCTCTGTGGTTTCAGAGTCTTCCTGGCAAGTGCAAGGTCCCGAGTTTGATTCCTTGTAATCACATACCAATGCTGGGTGTGGTGACTCATGCCTGTAAACCCAGCACTGATAATCACATACCAGAAAGAAAAAAATAAGACAACTGAAATGAATAGGCACTCCTCAGAAGTAGTAGAAATGACCAGTAAATATATGAAAAAAATGTTAAACACCCTGGCCATTAGAGAAATACAAATGAAAATAGTTGTAATCCCAGCACTCAGGAGGCTGAGATAGCAGTCTGCCACAAGTTTGAGGCCAGTTTGGGGTACACAGTGATTTTAAGGCCAACCTGGACCATATATAGTGAGACTTTGTCTCAAAAAATCATGGGCAGAAGATATAGCTCAGTGGTTCTTGCGCCTGTCTTGCAAGCGCAAGGGCCTGGGTTCGATCCTCGGTAACCACATAACAATACTGGGTCTGGAGACTCACCCCAGCAGCAATCAGTACCACATACTACAGTGCCGGACATAGTGGCTCACGCCTGTAATCCCAGCACTTGGGAGGCAGAGGCAGGAGGATTGCTGTGATGTGAGTTTGAGGCTGAGCTCAGGGCCAGCCTGAACCACAAAAAGCGAGACCCTGTCTCAAAAAAACACAAAAACAAAAACAAAACAAAACAAAACAAAACAAAACCATGCAGCCAGGGAATTTAGCTCTATGCTTCCAGCATCTGCCTGGCAAGTACAAGGTCTTTTAATCCCCAGTACCCACATAAAACAATAGTGGGTGTGGTTTGACCAGTAATCAGTACCACATATGGGTATGGTGGCTCACACTGATAATCCCCAGCACTCAGGAGGCACAGGCAGGAGGATTGCTGAGAGTTCCAGGCTTGCCTGGGCTACATAGTGAGCACAGGGCCATCTTGAACTACAAAGCAAGACCCTGTATCAAAAAACAAAACAAGGGCTGGGGATTTAGCTCAGTGGTTCCTGCGCCTGTCTTTTGCAAGCGCAAGGACCTTGGTTCGATTCCCCCAGCAACCACATACAATACTGGGCGTGGAGACTCAGCCCAGCAGCAATCAGTATCACATACCACAGTGCCGGGTGTGGTGGCTCACGCCTGTAATCCCAGCACTCGAGAGGCAGAGGCAGAAGGATTGCTGTGATGTGAGTTTGAGGCTGAGCTCAGGGCCAGTAAGTCTGAACTACAAAGTGAGACCCTGTCTCAAAAAAAAAAAAAAAAACCAAAAACAAAACAAAACAAAAATTCAAAACTAAAACCAAACAATTTAAACAGAGATTCCATCTTACTCCAGAAAGAATGGCTGGCACTGAGAAATCAAATGCTAGATGCTGCAGGAGAAAAAGGAATACTTCTACATTGTTAGTGGGAATGTAAACTAATACAGTCACTATAAAAATCAGTATGGAGAGCCCTCAAAAAACTAAAACCAAAAATTCCATTTGACTAGCTAGTCTTCTAGGCTGTCTTCACAAGATTTAAAGACATTATAATGCTGTATGTAACACACATACCTGTTTATAGCAGCACAACTCATAAACCTTGGAAGCGACCTACCTACATGTCCATCAACGAATGGATAAAGAAAATGTAGTATTTATTCACAATGGAGTACTACTATGACACAAAAAAGGATAAAATTGAATCATCTGTAGGAAAGTAGATAGACCATGATGTAAGTGAAATAGACATGCATGCTTAAATATTAAATGGTTTCTCTTATAAGGGAAATTTCAAATATAAGAAAATCTAAAATATAAGTAATATAAATAAAAATATAATAGATGATACAAGTGTTCAAATTCCAAAAGGCAAAGTACATACTTTGGCTTTCCACAGGATTTTCTATATTTCACAATTAGTCTATTCAACAATATGGCAAATCGATGAACTAAATGTAAGATCTTTTTTTTTTTTTAGGTTTTTGGAGACAGGGTCTCACTTTGTGGTTCAGGCTGGCCCTCAGCTCAGCCTCAAACTCACATCACAATCCTCCTGCCTCTGCCTCCCGAGTGCTGGGATTACAGGTGTGAGCCACCACGCCCGGCACTGTGCTATGTGGTACTGGTTGCTGCTGGGCGAGAGTCTCCACACCCAGTATTGTTATGTGGTTACCGGGGAATCAAACCCGGGTCCTTGCGCTTGCGACACAGGTGCCGGAACCACTGAGCTAACTCCCCGGCCCAAAATGTAAGACCTTTTAGTATTCTTGATTAGTGCTGATCAAATAACTACTTAAAACTTAATTTTTCCATGCTAACAGTAAATCTTTTTAAAAATCTGGTCTCAGCAAGTTTAGTGGAACAGTATCCCTGTAATGTCAGTGAACACCTAAGTATCTCAGCCTTAGAGTCTCCATATATCTTAATGTACACAAAAAAATGTAGACATTTTTATTTCCTTTTTTTTTTTTGGAGACAGGGTCTCACTTTGTAGTTCAGGCTGGCCCTGAACTCAGTATGTAGCCTAGTCGAGCCTCAAACTCATAGCAATCCTCTTATCTCTGCCTCTAGAGTGTTAGGATTACAGGCGTGAGCCACCACGCCCAGCACTATTGTGTGTGTTATCAGGGATCAAACTCAGGACCTTGTGCTTGCAAGGCAGGTGCCAGAACCACTAAACTAAATCCCTGGCCCTGCTTTTTGTTTTTTGAGGCATGGCCTCATCTGTAGCCCAGGCTAGCCTTAAACTCTATCCTCCTTCCTACTTCTCCTGAGGGCTGGGATCATAGGATATGTGCCACCACCCTAGTAAGAAATAGGTTTATAATCGAAAAGTGCAGTAAATGGAAAATTATCCATGGAGATAAATACTACATTTGGTAATTTTGCTAAGGCCTCAACTAGATAGAAATGTGTATTAAGATGAATGCTTCTCCATGAGCTGAAACACAAAACTACAAAGAAGAAAACATCTGCTTACAACCTGAAAAGTGTTAACTGGAAGTCTACATGAATAAGATGAGAAATATAGACAGCTGACTAAAGGTGTTTACATTTTCAACCAAAGCCTTTGTTGGTTTTGCAATATAAATGCTTTTATCTGTTCAGCACTGTTCTTGTGACACCAAGAAATGTGTTTACTTTTCTTTGAGACAGGGTCTTACACTGTAGTTCAGGCTGGCCCTGAGCTCAGCCTCAAACTTACATCACAGCAATCCTCCTGCCTCTGCCTCCCAAGTGCTGGGCTTATAGGCGTGAGCCATCACACCCGGCACTGTGGTATGTGGTACTGGTTACTGCTGGGCGTGAGTCTCCATGTCCAGTATTGTGTGTGGTTTGGGGGGGAGGGGATGGGATCAAACTGGGGTCCTTGCGCTTGCAAGACAGGCGCCAGAACCACTGAGCCAAATCCCTGACCCGTGTTTACTTTTTCTTAAAACATAAAGCCTACAATGTTAACGCCTCCCTGGTTGTTGTGTACCATGTACACAGAAAGAAAAAAAATTTTTTTTTGTGGTACCAGGGATCAAACTCACGACCTTGCTCTTGCAAGTCAGGCAACAGCACCACTGAACTAAATCCTGGGTCCACAGAAAGAAAAAATTTGATGTCCAGTGCCTGTGAACCAGATCTAAAAAATTATTTGCGAGATTGGGGATTGAACCCAGGGCTTTTTTTTTTTTTGGAGACAGGGTCTCGCTTTGTAGTTCAGGCTGGCCCTGAGCTCAGCCTCAAACTCATATCAGCAATCCTCTTGCCTCTGCCTCCCGAGTGCTGGGATTATAGGCGTGAGCCACCACGCCTGGCACTGTGGTATGTGGTACTGATTGCTGCTGGGTGTGAGTCTCCATGCCCAGTATTGTTATGTGATTACCGGGGATCCAACCCGGGTCCTTGTGCTTGCAAGACAGGCACTGGAATCACTGAGCTATTTCCCCAGCCCCTGTACCCAGGGCTTTTGCACTGAGATACATGTCCAGCCCTTTTTAGACCTTTTTTTTTTTGAGGTAAAATCCTCCTAAATTGCCACCTTTCAATCCCTCTGCTTCTGCCTCTCAAGAGTCCTGGGATTACAGGCAGTGCCACCACACTTGGAAGAAAATTTCTTAATTATCTGATTATTCACAGAATCAGTGCAGTCACTAAAGAGGTTGAGACAGGCAGCAGAAGATTGAAGCACTTTAATCATAGGAGAGTAAACAATAGTATAAAATTGTTAACAGCACACCCAGTGGCTGATGTCTTCCTTCAGTTCCTCGCTCTCCCCCTTTCCACTGCTCTCCCTGCGTACCAGAGTAAAGAGCAGGATATCAGTAGCTGTCTCACCATCGGGTGGTAGGAAAGGGATCTAGCTGGTGACCACAGCAATTCTGGCCATCCACCCAACGTTCTCTATTTTTATACAATTTCATTGTGTTAAATAGTCCCTGCTTCAAAAACTAAACGATGCAGAGACCTGGTTCCTTCATTCAGATGCTCCAGGAATTGAGTCTCAAGAGCCAGGGGCCACCAGAAGGAAAAATCCAGTGATAACACAATTCAGGCTGCAGGCAGATCTGGGAATGAAGCAAGGCCTAGTGGCTCCAGTACAGAACTGTGCCGCAATCCAGGCATTGAAACGCATGCATATGCACAAATATACATGTATGTATGTACGTACACACACACACACACACACACACACCACAACACATAAACACGCAGAGCAAATAACATTACCGAAAGGATCTGGAGGATATTAAATACAAAATGGCAGAGTTTTTTTAAAAAAGTGGAAATATTTGTTTCTTTGATTCTCCTTGGTGCCTTGCAATCCCTCTAATCACAGGAGTGTAGATGCGGAGAGGCCCAAAAAGAGTAGGCTGTCAGTGGCCCTATAAGTCCATGTCTACTCAAGTGTCCATGCCAACCAATTTACTCTTCAGCCCAGCAGTTGCCTCCCATGTGCCCATTTACCCAGCTGGCACCGTTGCTGGAGCTGTTGCCAGAAAGGCTCTTAGTACTGACAGCTTCATCTTCTTCCTCTGAGCTGCTCTCCACATCACTGCGATCATCCTTAGAGACCTATGTGAAATGGGGCCAAAGACAGGAAAGTGAGAACAGAACTTGAGAGAATTAGAAGACTGAGCTCACAGGGCCTATATTTCTTTTGGTGGCACCTGATTCCAAATGTTATCTGGACCATGGCTACTCTTACGAATGTCCTTTGCCCACTTTGATTTTTTCTTGTCAGTTCTGAGCTGCTTTGGTAGAGGGATTTATCTTTCAGAACCACCAAAAGAAAACACATCATTCATCAAGCCTTACTTTAGGTTTGAGGGAAACTACAGTCACCCCTTCCTCCTTCTACCCCGAAGAACAGGGAAAGGAACATATCTGACTGCTTTCATCTTCTACTGCAGGTGGATACTGCAATTATGCACAATGGTCTTGAGTTTTGCTTTATCCCTAAAGTTGATCCATAATAGGCTTTTTAAAAAGTAGTACTACTAGTCCTGGGCTTAGATGTCATTCATGTATGACATCATTTCTTTTTTTTTGAGACAGGGTCTCACTTTATAGTTCAGGCTGGCCCTGAGCTCAGCCTCAAACTCACATCACAGCAATCCTCCTGCCTCTGCCTTCCTAGTGCTGGGATGACAGGCGTGAGCCACCATGCCTGGCACTGTGGTATGTGGTACTGGTTGCTACTGGGGTGAGTCTCCACGCCCAGTATTGTATGTGGTTACCGGGGATTGAACCTGAGTCCTTGCGCTTGGGAGACAGGCACTGGAACCACTGAGCTAAATCCTTGGCCCTATAACATCATTTCTTAATCTCCTTATTTCAAATAGCAGAATTACTTTCTTGTGAAACTTCAGCAGGAAGAATAGATTCACAATCAGTAAGAAAAAAAATCCCAGTACCAATTATGCTAGCATCTTTGAATCTTTTACCTTTTGTCCTGAGCTTTTTATTCAGATTTTTGTATCTTTAAGTGAGGAGCTTGGATTAGAACAGTATTTTCCAATCTAGACAATAGTGCATATCAAGCAAAGTATTTCAAGTTTTCTACTATGGACCATAAAAGCAAAGAAGAGAAAGCTAGTGAGACCTGTATCAAACTTCTGAATTCTGGAACTGAATTTGAGAACTGAAGTAGAGGAAGAGGTAAAAAGAAATAAAGCTACTACTGCAGTTGCCAAAGCAATAGACATATGCTTTGCATTTAGTTCTGTGATTGTACAGTTTATTGTAGCTATTGACTTCTGAACCCAGATAACAAAGTTATTACCCTATCTTTAGGGAATTTCTACGAGAGAGTAGAATATTACTAGATCTCAGGTAAAGAGAGGATCAGAAAAGACAGAGGGAGAGAGAAGAAGGAAAAGAGAGAGGGGAGGGAGGGAGAAGGAAATAAAAAGGGAGAGGGAGAGGAGAAGGGAGGGAGGGAAGGAGAGACTGAGTTGTGCCTCAGTTTAGGAAAAGAATCTGGCAGTTTTAGCTCTAGTCAACAATGGCTCTGTAAGGTTGGGAGAGAAGGCCTCTGACCAGCTCAGGAGAACAGAAAGGGCAGCAGGAAAGAAGAGAAATAGGTTTAGACAGTCATGCTTCTCTGAATACTACAAACACAGATAACACTTACATGCGAGAGATGAAACTGTCCAGCTTCCACCAGGCACAGAGAAAAGGAAGGAGGTGAGAAAAGAGTGGAGAGTATAGAGTCTGGTTCTAATCCTTCTTGGGTGGGTAATCTGGTCAGAAAAGAAAAGCAGGGAGAACAGAGAAGTCCAGCGCCAAGATGCATAGACACACCGAGCAAGTTCTGAAACGGATCATACCCACAAAGAACAAACACACAAGATCATGAATAGATTCTAGTATGAACACTTCCTGTAGCAGAGACCCACCAACTTGGAATTCTGTATTACTAAGGGCTCTTCAGCTAATTAGCCTGGCTTCTTTGGAACTTGAAAAAGTCAATTATGATTTGAGTCATTACATGCATCTTTCAGGGGTTGGGGTGCAGATTAATGGTAGAACCTTTGCCTAATACACACAAAGCCCTGGGTCTGATCCCTAGTACAGCGGGAGAAAAAAATAAAAGGTCCTCATGCTAAAATATAAAGCCCACTAAAGTAGATAAGTAAGGGCAGAAAATGGTTGAGGCCATCTCTAAAACTTCATTTTATATTCTGAGACAAGGTCTCATTAAGTTGCCCTGGTGGAACTTGAATTTATGGTCCTCCTGCCTCAGTCTTCTACAGAGCTAGGATTATAAGTATGGGCTACTGCAACTAGCTAAAACTCTTGGGTCTATGTAGCTCAGGTTGGCCTTGAACTCACTACATAGCCCATGCTGGTCTCAAGTTTACAGAGATCTTCCTGACTCAACTTCTGAGTGCTGTGATTATAGGTGTGCATGGTGTGCAGTCATACCAGGACAGTAAAAAAATCCTAGGTCCTGTCTTTTTCATCTAAGTTATGTCTTAAAAGGCTAAACACACAAAGTCAAGGCAAAAACTTCACAGCCCAGATTTTGGCTGGGCTTGCTTGTGTAGCAGGGGCTCACCAGGCTGGATGGAGAGATCTGCTGAATAGTAGTCATCTTTCCCTAGGCCCAAAGAAAGAAACCATTCTTCATCCTCACCTTTCCCCGGAGCAAGGCTTTGAAAGCAATACGTGCAATTAGGTAGGACCAGATGATGTGCAGAAGCTGTAGGATCAGGAGAAGGCCATTGAAGAGCCACCAGGAAGGGTAAGGCCCAATTATCTCCCAACTCTCAAAGAGGGTTGAGTTCAGAACCCTAGAAGAGAGAAGTCAACAGTCAGATTTTAAAGTCAAAATGAGCTAGCCAGGGAAGAAGCTGAGTTCCTGGGACATACAGTCCTGGCATTTCCTTCCTTATACCTTTTATTCGTTAAAACTCCAAGGATATTCATTTATAGTGAGAAATGACTAAAGAGATGAGCTGATGCAGTTTTATCTGGAGATAGAGAAAGCTTTGAATCTTAAGAACTGATGTCATACTATTAATCTCTTCAAATATATAGTTTCACAAAATTCAAACAGCAGATTACAATAACCTAGATCCTGAAGCACAAGAGGACAATAGCCAGCTGACTGCCTGAGACTAAGCAAAATCTCTAACCTACAGTCAATAATTTTGTACATATGGTAGTGAATCCAAGTGAAATGGATGTCTGCATGTGTTGGTCAGGATGGGGACGGACCTAAAAGCATGAACACAAGCAAGAAGAGCCTGTCATTTATGTGATCAGTACAAAAGGAGGATTGCTATGCAGGGATGAGGAAGGAAAGCCAGAGCAAATGACCTGAATGCTCTGAGTCTGAATAACACTTGACTAGAAATATTGTGTAAAGCAGCTGAGGTCCTGTGAGAGTGCATAAAGGTATAGCTTAGTTCAAGGAAAAAGCAGAGTACTAAGGTTCCTAATGTTCTGTTGGCAAGAATAAAATAGAAAAGTTGAATCTGAAAAAGGTCTTGCTAGCTGCGTATCTACTAGAGGTTCACAGGTCTGGTTAGCACTTACCAGAATGGATAGATTCCTAGACGAGTGACCATAAAAACAGCACTGAAGATCACAAAAAGGGTGTCACAGAGCCGCTGATACTTAGCATAATTGGCCAGCTTGGCAGCCTAAACAAAAGAAGAATTGAGTTGAGAAAAAGTTCTTGAAGAGAAAAAAGAAGAGGGAAGGAGAGGAAAGAAGGATTGGGTTCTTACTTCAAGCAAGAAGTCTGAAACATCATGTAGACAAAGGACCAGAGTTCCAATTCGAACCATGTTGTTGATGTAGGAGAAGGTGATGAGCCCAATGGTGGCCAAGTGATGCACAAACATGATCAGGAAATCCTAAAGAGGGAAGGAAATACAAGACACCAGTAAATGTTAGCCAACCCAGTGTTAGCATTATTCTCCAGGGATCTTATCCCATCACTTCATCAACTGAATGTTCCATACTGCTAGATTTTCCCTTAAGGAGTTGCCCAGCACTTTAACTTACTTTAACTCCAGTATCAGTGACCAATCACAGTCCGTTTATATAGCCCAGACAGAAAACCACATGGGTACTGAGCTGACCTTTGGAAGTAATCTCCCTGGTTACAATAGGATACACAAGCTTTAGATATTCCCAAGACTCTTTTGCTTTAATGAAAGACATTTCAGCCAAAAGGCACTAACAGAAAAGGAGATTGTGGAAGGGTAAGGCCAAACTCTTCCAAAAAGTTCAGGGAAATGCTTATTAGCTAAACAATCTATCTTATTGCAAGCATTTCCTATTTTCAGATTTAAGGCTCTATTTCCTCTTGGATTCAACTGTGTAAGTTAGAACTGGAGAAAAATTTTAAATACTTGAGTCATCAGAAATTAGCTAATAAACATTTTTCAGCACAGTAAGGGACAGAGGGTAAAAGGCAGGTGAATATGGGTCAGAGATGTCGGGAACAATCCTATTTGGGAGAAATTGCACAAATGGACTATGACTAGGTCGAGCTTTCCTGCCTGCAGATGGACGTGGGGACTTAACTCTTGTCTTCACATCTGGTAGCAACATGGACTTCCGTGGTCCCAAACACATGATGCTTCAGGGGAGAACTATACCAGGATCCACATAATTCCTATTAGGAATAGGACTATTGCCTGTGTTGGCCCTGCCCTCTAGGTCTTTGAGTCCTTCTTACTCTTGATGTATGTAATAAAGGTGTGGCAAGCTTGGGTCTAGGGAATAAAAGGTGTGGTAAACTCTGGTCTGTGTTCTATGGTCTTTGCTATCCAGAGTAGCATAGACCAGGCCCAAACTCAGCTTCTTTTTTAAGTCTCATTTCTGTCTATTCATTAATTATTTTGCCTTGTGCTGTCAGATTCACAGGAGACTAGAACTTACTATAAAGGTTCTAATTACATCCCCTTCTCCTGTTTCCTACAAGAGAAAGAAGGACAAGAATTCTATGCTCTTTATACAGATACAGTGGTATTAATGATAATCTAGTTCTTGCTTTAAAAAATTTTTGGTATTGAGGACTGAACTCATGGTCTTAGGACCGAGTCACATGCCAGCCTATTTCTATTCTGAAACAAAGTCTTGCTAAAGCTACCTGAAATGGCTTTAACTTAAATTCCTCTTGTCTCCAACTACAGATATGATCCCTGGAGGTATAGCCTTTGTGCTCCTTTTGTCTCAGTCTCCTAAAATGCTAGGATTATAGGCAGGTACCACCACTCTTGATTGATGTTCTAGCTCTTGAGTAGGTAAAGATTTCATAAATATCACCTTTTTTTTGAAACAGGGTCTCACTTTGTAGTTCAGGCTGGCCCTGAGCTCAGCCTCAAACTCACATCATAGCAGTCCTCCTGCCTCTGTCTCCCGAGTGCCGGGATTACAGACGTGAGCCACCACGCCCAGCACTGTGGTATGTGGTACTGGTTGCTGCTGGGGTGAGTCTCCACGCCCCAGTATTGTTATGTGGTTACCAGGGAATAGAACCCGGGCCCTTGTGCTTGCAAGACAGGTGCTGGAACCACTGAGCTAACTCCCGACTCAATATTACCTTTTTTTAAGACAGAGTCTTGATACATAGTTCAGGCTGGCCTTGAATTTGCAGAGATCTTCCTGCCTCAGCCTTCTGAATGCTGGGATTTTAGGCATGCACTACCATTCTTGACTCTGTGTGTGTGTGTGTACGCGCCGCGCATGTGTACAAATGTATGTGTGTATCTCAAACTTTAAATGTCATATATTAAAATAAAATTATTAATAAGGGGACCTGTATCTCCTAAACACAGGAGAGTGAAAATCAGAATTGGCGCATCAAGTTTTTTTTTTTTTTTAGGTTTTTTTTGAGACAGGGTCTCGCTTTGTGGTTCAGGCTGGCTCTGAGCTCAGCCTCCAACTCACATCACAATCCTCCTGCCTCTGCCTCCCGAGTGCTGAGATTACAGGCGTGAGCCACCACGCCCGGCACTGTGGTATGTGGTACTGGTTGCTGCTGGGTGTGAGTCTCCACACCCAGTATTGTTATGTGGTTACCGGGGAATCGAACCCGGGCCCTTGCGCTTGCAAGACAGGCGCTGGAACCACTGAGCTAACTCCCCGGCCCCTCAAGTTTTTATGTTAGACAATACTAACAACCTAGATTAGTTTCAACCCATAATATTAACCTTGGTTTTCCAAAGATACACAATTTAGGATTAGAGCCACTGAAATCACCTCATGTAGATAAACACCAACAAAAAAGTGGTTCTGTCTGGCTACAGAAACTCAAATCATTTCCAAATCTATTAATATGTGGGCATGTCAACTTGGTTTTCTGAATCACTGTTTCTAAACAATGGCAGGAAAAATATAAATTATCTAAAATTTCTTCCAACTGATATTCTTTGAGTAAGTATGATAGCCAAAAAGGGAAAAAAAGAGAAGAAGAGAAGAGAGAAGAGAAGGTGATGAGAAAAGGGAAGTGAAGCCAGGCATGGTGGCTCACGCCTGTAATCACAGCACTCAGGAGGCAGAGGCAGGAGGATTGCTGTGATGTGAGTTTGAGGCTGAGCTCAGGGCCAGCCTGAACCACAAAGCGAGACCCAGTCTCAAAAAACCTAAAAAAAAAAGGGGAAGTAAAGAGGAGGGAAAAGACAGAAAACAAAAAAATGTAACTTTTCTGCAATCAAGACCTTTTCCAAATCGGGTCTTGATATCTTCAAGTTCTAACTAATTTCTTGAGTTTCAGTCATGTGAGAACATGGAAGAATAAAAGTGTTCTTAGCTAGTTAACTGTTCTCATCCTGTGCTTCTGTGGACATCTTAAATATATTTTTTCATTAGTTAAGTCTAATTTCTTGGATCATGACAAAAAGTTAATAGTTCCATCATATGTACCTTCTCCTTCCTTTGTGGTTCCTGTCAGGGAAGATAATTTATTACAACAGCAGTAATAATGGTAGAAAGGAGTTGAGGAAACCAAAGTCCTTACCTTTCTTTTAATGTCTGTAAATTGAGAAAACATAAGAGACCAGTAAAAGGCCAGTTCCATGATATAATAGTAATAAAGCTCTTTTGAGAGAGGCTGGAAGAGAGAGAAAGAGGTAGTTAGAATACCAACTATCAAAGGTGCATCTCATCTCTGTAACTTTCTGTGTCTTGGAAAATGACTACCTCACACTACTGACATCTTTCTTCCTTATCATCTCCTAAGATCTGCAGTAGCTAAAAAAAGACTTTGTACTGGTGTGGAAACTTAAACTCTTTCCTTCTTCCGCTCTACATATACATCTATAACTCTCTTTTAGAGATGAGACAAGGTTAACACATATATAACACAATCAAGTCTGTGTGCCTAGATTTCTGAGCAGTTAGTCTTTTACAAGGGATTAAATGAAGAGGCCTTCCCTTTTTCTGACACTTTAGCATTCCCCTAACACTGAGATTTTTCTAGTATAGATTAGAACCAAAATGACTTTTTCTCCTCCCTCTTAGTACTGAAGAATGAAAAGAGAACCATAAAAATCTTAAGGGGATTCCGAGGACACCTGAACAAGAGAGCACTCCAGTAAGTACCAGCAAACAGATCTTCTTTCCGGCCAAATAGGATAAATATAAAGGGAGAAGCTAGAACAAAGAGCTCACTGCTACTTTGGATTTCATTGCTATGGAGGTCCTAAAAATAGATACTCTGAATATATGATTCAAAGGGACTCAGCTCCTAATCCCTCAAAAACATCAAGAAGCTCGGCATGGTGGCACATGCTTGTAATCTCAGCGCTCGGGAGGCTGAGGCAGTAGGATTGTCATAAATTTGAGGTCAGCCTGGGGTACACAGTGAATTCAAGGCCAGTCTGAACTGCACAGTGAGACCTTGTCTCAAACAGCAACAACAAAAACACCAAAACAAAACAAAAATCAAGAAAATGTATAACCTGCCTTAGACTGACATGGAATCTTACCCATTCTACCTCACATACACACAAAGAGCATCTTAAAACAGCTCAGATCCTACCTGAAATGGATAGTTATACCAGCACTGTCGGGTATCCCAGAACCAAGGAGACTAAGAAAAAAACAGATAATTCAGGTTAGCCTTTAGGATTCTCACCTAGCTTGCTTCAAGATCTACTTTGTATAACCAATCCTCTTCTCTCTAGGATAGAAGCAAAAGGAAGACAGGAAAGAATAAAGAATCTCCTCTGATAGATTTTAGGGATTCCTACAAGCATCAATAAATGGCTGTATTTTCCTTTATGAAGAAAACATAGTTATAAATAGGAAAAGCATGGTTTGCAGTAAAGAAGAGCAGGAAGGGCTCCTGAATAGTTTTAGAAACATCACCATCTGGGATATTATAATAGGGAGAGACAATAATGACTGCATCTGATAACCAAGAAGAGATGTTAGGCTCAAAAGTAATCATCTCTACAATGACATCCTTTTAAAGAATTTGTTCATCTCATCTATGCTGTTGAATTTATTGTCATCAAACTATTTAAAATACTGTCTTACTATCCTTTTAATAATGTCTACATGGTCTGTAGTGAAGCACCAAATCTGGTGCTTTTGTCTATTTTTAAAGACTCATTACATCATTTAGGAGAAAATAGTGTGGTACAGAGGAGAATAATGTAATCAAGTCTCAATGCTGGGGGGCCAGGAACTTAGCTCAGTGGTTCTGGTGTCTGCCTGGGAAACACAAGGTCCTGAGTTCGATTCCTGGTAACCAGATACCATAATGCCAGGTATGGAGACTCGCTCCTGTAAGTCCAGCACTCAATAGCCACATACCACAATGCTGGGCGTGGTGGTTGTTGGCTGTTATCCCAGCATTCAGAGAGGAAGAGGTGAGAAGACTGCTGTGAGTTCTAGGCTCACCTGGGCTACATAGTGAGTTCCCTCAAAAACATCAAAAACTGAACTACAAAGTGAGACCCTGTCTCAAGAAAACAAAACAAAACAAACAAAAAAATAATCAATGCTGGATATGATGGGACACACGTGTGATCTCAGCACTCAGGAGGCTGAGGCAGGAGGATTACTGTTTGCGGCCAGCCTGGACTACAAAATGAGACTATGTCTCAAAAAAGCAAATGAAAACCAACAAAAAGATCAAAGGCATAGTGGTGCATTCCTGTAACCCCAGCACTCTGAGGCGGAGATAGGATTGTCACTAATTCAAGGCCATCCTGAACTACACAGTAAGATCCTGTCTCAACACCCCCAAAACAAACAAACAAAACAAATAGAATAAAAAGGTTCAAATTCTTCTTTGTCTCTAGCAATTAATTAACTGAAAGTAGAAATAATAATCATTTCTACCTACATTTTTATTGATTCTACTTCTTGGAAAAACAGAATTTTTGTCAAGTGCTTTGTAAATCATTAAGTAGTTATTGTTATTATTATTAATACTATTTAAGGGAGAAACAGTAGAGTCATAAGGTTACTAAAGGCAAGACAGAGATAATCTATGAGTATATAAACTGGGGCTACTGGCACCATTTGAGAAAAAAATCTGTGAAAAATAAAGATTTGTCTCAAGGTCTAAGAATAATTAGGACTCAATCAGAGGACAGGGAAAGTTCAAACTTACCAACCAGAGAAATCTAATTCCATAGCAGAATATACATAAATAAAAAGTGAATCTCCACCTGGGTAGGCAAAATGTAGACGTTAGAAAAATGTTCAAAGTCTTTGAGGCTAGAGAAATTAATATAGCTAATTTGGGGGGAGTTACTAGAGGAAAGTACAGTCCATAAGGACAAATGCTGTTATCTAGAAAGCTAGCCACTCTCTAAAATGGACTTCCACAAGTATCTATTGACTTTAACTTTTCTTCCACACCAAACTCTGTCATCAGTGTCTAATGTTTTTCATTGCATAATATTATCTAGTAAAGTGCTCTGTTTTTAGATGATAATTAGTTAAAAGCAAAACTAGAGGACTAACGTATAGTATTTCTCAGATAGGGATAGCTCCCACAAAAATGTCAATTTAGAGCAAGCTGGGACAATTTTTATCAAAGTGCATAGGCACATGCATTCCTACCTAGGTAAACATATTTACAGAAATTCATTTTCAATCTAAGTGGAAAAGGGGAACAAAAAATGGAGTCACAGCTATCTTAGTGGTATGTTAAAATAATTAAAAGGAAATAGTTTTCTGGTTCTCTTCTTTCCTACTTACAACAGATTGAGTTAACCTTCTATATCCATCAATTGTCATCCTAATAATATAATTTCCAAAAAGAAAACTTCCGTTCAGTTGTATCCCACCCTCTCCCTCATTCTTCCCTCTGTACACCTCCCTCTGCACACCTACATGCTTTCACAGAATTTAGTGAGCGTTGGAGGCTTGTCCTGATTCCTCCGATGGCGAAACCAGCACTGGATTTTTCGGACATCCCAGTCCAGCTGCTTTGACAGGCCCTCCAGCCTTTTCTGATCAGGATACTGTAGATGTATGACCATAGTCAGAATACCCCTTTCTCTTCAAATCCCTCATTAAATCTCCTTGACTAGCTGAGTGGCAAAGGGCAAAGGGTGATAAGGACAGCAGATCAAATGATACTTATGTTTCCAGGTTTCATCTCCAAATCAGTGTAAGGAAGAGTCTGTCTCATAGGTCAGTGACCTTTATTGTTCACCCATACACATTCTCATTTGGTCTTTTCCTTCCAGTTCAAGCTGAGTAAAAAATGACAACAAACACCCAAACTACAAAGGCTAACATTACCACTCCTATTTTAATTTTGCAACTTGGCAATGTCAGAGACTAGAGCAAGGGGAAAAAAACCAAAAAAACCAAAAAAAACAAAAACATGATGTACACTCCGGGTGTAGAGGGGTAGAAGTGGCTGCTAAGCCTAAGAGTCAAAGGTAAACAAACTTGACTTTTTAGGAACCTGGACCCAGAGGTATTTCCCTGAGAAGCTAATGTTTTCCTTATAGTTACAGATAACCCAAATGTAGGAAATTATCCTATCCTATCCTTACCCTCTTTTATATGCACTCTGTTCTTTCCCATCCTATAGAACAACACTTCATGTGAATTTTCTTGTTTTTCTGCTCACTTACCTTGGTGATAGATACAAACACCTTTTCAAGGATGGCGTTGTATTGGGGCTCATAAGGACCACTATCCTCGATGCCAAAATGGAGTGCACATGGTTTGGCAATAAATCTGTAACAGAGAAAACCTAAAGGTCAGTTCTAAATATGATTTACTAAACATGAAGACACAATCTTGACCAGTAGACAAATGAGAGGAAAAAGGGGGAAACACTAGGCTGAGAGGCGCAACTTTTTTACTTGGTTCTGGATTTTGTCAATGATTCATTTAAAAAGTAACTAGTTTTAGAAATGCTAGAACACAAGCCCTCTTTCCAACTCTTTCTTGGCTTCTCATCACATCTTGGGCTTATAGTAGTATACTTAGATCAAATCATTAGACTACCATTTACAGCATATATGAATCTGGGAGAAGTTATTCAATTTCTATAAACCTCAAAGGTTTTATTTTAACCTATAGGGAAAAGATAATATCAACATCCTTGCTATTCCATATATGGTCCATCAGAACTTAGACTGAACTGTTCCCAAATACAGATATGCTGTCTTCCTGTTTATCTTAAAAATTATGGAAATAGTTATACTTTCAGGAGTCCTAAATAAAGAAAGCAGGAAGTTAGGAAGAGTGACCTGAATTCTAATCAGATAAATTTGGTTAAGTCATTGAATCTCTTAGATTTCCACTTACCATCTAAATGAAGCGATTTATGAGATGATTTCTAAGATTTTTTTTCTCCCCTACACCTAAGAGTCTATGATGTTATCACTGGGTGTAATTAATTTTTTTAAAACATTTGTTTTATTTATTTATTTATTTAGAGACAGAGTCCTGCTTTTGTAGTTCAGGCCAGCTCCAAAGTCGTTATGTAATCTAGGTGAGCCTTGAACTGAACACAATCCTCTTGCCTCTGCCTCCCAGTGCTGACATTATAGGCATGAGCCACCACGCCCAGCATTGGGGTATGTGGTACTGATTGCTGGTGGGTGTGAGTCACCTTGTCTGGCACTGTTGTATTTGGTTACCAAAATTGAACTAGGGACCTAACGCTTGCAAGGCAGAAGCCAGAGGCAATGAGCTAAATCCCCAGCCCCAGAACTTTTATTTCTGATATAAAAGACTGTACACAGAGTTAGTTATATATTAATGAACTTAATAAAATGAAATATGAAATTAGATCTGAGAAAGAATTCTTTCTACATCACACAAACGCTGGCATTTTATAACCTATAAGGTAAATATCTAAGCTGATCAAATGCAAGACAAATCCTTTCTACTGGATCTGCCTTTTTAAAAAATAGTCTGGAGACCTCCAGATGTTCCAGGGACCCTTTCAGAAGATGAAAAAGTCAAAACTATTAAAATAACCTTCCTAATAAAGCCATAACTCATAAGTATGCTTTTCATTCTTTCATGAGTGTACCACGATGGGTTATATGACATAGTGTTAATAGATTGCTGAAATTTACATGAGAATATGGCTTCTAGGTACCAGAGATTTACAAAACTATAAACTGTGTCTCTTTTCACTTATTTTGGAAAAGTTATTTTTCATAAAATAACATTTCATAAAATTTTTCATTATCATTTAGTTCATTATTTTAAAATGAATCAGTATATATTAATTTTTCTCTTTAATATCTAAAATGATTACAAAATGTTCTAAGACCATAGCTTGAAAACTGTTGTGCTGAGATGACATATAGAAACAAATGTAACGTGATTTTCTGTCTTCTCAGCAAGATCAGTTTGCTAAGTTTAAAAACAATCTGTCAGAGAAGGCTTCTCTTTGTTGGAAGATCTGAATAAATACACGTTTGGTGCTCTATGAACACTGCTACTTCGAAACATGTCTTGTGGCTCAACCTGAAAATTTATGTCTTTTCTGTTGTCTTAATATATGGCAGCAGAGCATCTAAGCCTTGGTTAGTGAAGATGAAATCATTTACTGTCTTGCTTTTTCATACCAAATACCGGAGCTACACTAATTCTTCTCTTTGTAATCTGTTGTAATATTGCTTTTGGATATTAACTATATACCAGTATACTAATTACAAAGTCTGGATCGTTTCTTTCTTTTTTATTTTTGAGACAGGGTCTCACTTTTGTAGTTCAGGCTGGCCCTGAACTCATTTTGTAGCCCAGGTCAGCCTCGAACTCAGCAATCCTCCTGCCTCTGCCTCCTCAGTGCTAGGTTTACAGGCATGAGCTGCCATGCCCTCTATTGTGGTATGTGGTTCCTGGGGATCGAACTCAGAAGCTTGAGCTTGCTAGGCAGGTGCCAAAAGCACTAGTTAAATATCTGGCCCTGGATCAAGTTTTTTAATTGGTGAATCACGACAAGTAACACAAATGGGCTACAGTTATGCTGAGATACTGATTTTGACTCTTTGTAGTGGTCAATAATGCCTGGAGTAAGTTGAGAAATAGGTTAATTAGGAGACAAGAACCTGGGAGTGATACATCTGTTTATGTGGGCCAAATGTGAAGTACTTATAAGAAACTGAAATAGAACTCTCTAGGAGGCAAATAAACTTAAAGAAACTTGGGTGAGATACAAATGGGGAGGTGCAGGGAGAGGAAGAATATGGTGGATCCTCAAATTATGACTGAACTGATATACAAACAATGTGGCTTAATTAGGGTGATGGAAGATTCATCTACCTCTTTTTATTTATAGTGTATACCCAGGTAAGCATCCAGATCTCAGCTGTACTGATGATTTACAATCAACTTGAGTTACAACGAGCACCTGGGAACCAGCTGAGTTCATAAGTCAAGGGTCTGCTGTAGTATGAATATGAATGAATGAGAATATTAAGCAATAGCAGAATTGTGGGGATGGATATGATTACATACAAAAAGAATATTAACTGGGATCAGAGATTTAGTTCAGTGGTTCTGGCATCTGCCTGTCAAGTACAAGGTCCCAAGTTTGATCCCTGGTACTACGTACCACTATGCTGGATGCGTTGGCTCATGCCTTTAATTCCAGCACTTGGGAGGCAGAGGCAGGAGGAATGCTGTGAGTTCGATGCGGAATGGAGCTACATAGTAAGTTTGGAGAATTTTAACTGAAGAGAACTGAGGTGAGGACCCTGGGAAAGTGCAATATACAAGGTAAATCTAGGGTATAGGAAAGCTAGAATGGAGTTTTAAAAGGTATAGTAGAGATCATAGAAGGCACGGACTTCAGTACCCAATACATTTGCGACTTGGAGATAGTCACTCTCAAACAAATTACTATAAAATGGAGACTCAAAGTAGTGAGATAAAGCAGTGAAAGCACAGGAAGAGAAAGTAGAGGACAGAAGTAGAAATAGTCAAGATTTTCAAGAATCTGAGAATTACCTCAATTTCTTGCATCAGAACCACTAGATCCAAAACTGATTCCTCCCCCATGCCCTAGAACTCCTCTCCCTCTCCCTTTTTCTTATACTCTCTTTCTTTTTTTATTTTCAAACATGATTTCCCTAAATTGCTAAACTGTCCAGGCTGGGGTTGAATTTTTGACCTCTTTCCTCAACATTTGAGAGTGCTGGGATTACAAGTATGTGCTATTATGCCTGACTAATCTATCTCTTCTTGATCAGAAATTTCATGGATTTATTCTTCACTCCTATTTCAGCCTCACTCTCAACTAGTTTCTTTTCATCAGACTTTAAATATATTCAACTTTTCCCATCCCTCCCTGCCCCAGCACTCTCCTATTTTTTCCTACTTCATAATTAAAGCTCTTGAAGAAGCTGCCTCTTCAGGACTTCTCCAAAAATAAAAAAGCAAACACTCATTCACTAAAAGCCAAATTACTGAAACTATCAAATATTGTATTGCTATCTTACCTCTATCTCCTTTTGGGCTTTTCATTTGGTTCTTTCTAAAACAATGTTTCCTCATGGTTCTGACAGTTTCTTTTCTAACACATTAGGTATTTTCATTCAATTAAAGAGAGGCCCTCTGGGGGCCGGGGATTTGGCTCAGTGGTTCTGGCGCCTGTCTTGCAAGGGCAAGGACCCGGGTTCAATCCTTGGTTAACCACATACCATACTGGGTGTGGAGACTCACACCCAGCAACAATTAGCACCACATACCACAGTGCCGGGCATGGTGGCTCATGCCTGTAATCCCAGCCCTCGGGAGGCAGAGGCAGGAGGATTGCTGTGATGTGAGTTTGAGGCTGAGCTCAGGGCCAGCCTAACCTACAAAGCGAGACCCTGTCTCAAAAAACCTAAAAAAAAAAAAAAAATAAAATAAATAAAAAAATCTAGAAGAGAGGGCCTCTGTTGACCCCTGAGGGTCTCTAAACACAAACTATTTTCACAACATTAAAATATTATCTGAAGGACTCCCAGGATGATGGTGGAGTGGTGAAGAACAGAGAAACAGTCTCTCTGAGATTTAGTGTCCAGACACTAGAATAAAGCACTGTGAGGAAGAAAGGAGGGAAGGGGGTCCCAGTAAGGATCTACAGTGAAAAGTGAAGCCCATCGGAAGGAGAGACTTCAGTGCAGGTGGTGGCAATTGGAGCTTTCTCCCCGAGCCATGATTCATGTGTGGGAAGGCCAGCTCAAACCTGCAGACACACAATGACTATTAGCAACACCAAAGGACGCCATAGAGAAAAACACCATTGGAACAGAACAGTGCACGCAGCAGAATGCACAGCTGCTACTTATTCAGGTTCAGATGTATACCAGGAGAGGGGAATTGGCACTAGCCATTTTAGGAATGGGCCAACTGAAATCCAGACTCAGAGCAGCAGCCGCCTGGCTCCATCAAAGTGGGCTAAAATAGAGTTCAAATTCACAGAAGGTCAAAGAGCCAACCAAGCTCAAGCTAGCAGGAGACATGGAGTTTTGCAGGCTGAACAAACTGGGTTCCAGCCAGAAACCAGCCTGAGCTTCAGAATTAAAGGTACAGGACTGCTAGAATTATCTGTGGCTGGCTTGTTGGACTAATTAACATGGATCTCAGCTCTGTATGTCCAATTTGTCTACTACTGACAGCAGAAACACATCTTGAGGTGGACATTTAAAATTTTTTTACCCTTTTCTTGTTTTTGTTGTTTCCCTTTTTCTTAACTTTTTTCTTTTCTTTGATTGTTTGTTTTTGAGAGGAGGTCTCACTTTGTAGTTCAGGCTGCCCCTGAGCTCACTGTGTAGCAAGGCTAGCCTCAAACTCACAGCAATCCTCCTGCTTCTGCTTCCTGAGTGCAGGGATTACAGGCGTGAGCCACCACACCTGGCATTGTGGTATTTGGTTACCAGGGATCGAACTTGGGACCTTGAACTTGCAAGGCAGATGCTGGAACCACTAAGCTAAATCCTGGGTCATTTTTTCCTGTTTTTTATAAGTGTGAACATTGTCTCTAGTTTTTGTTGCTGTTTTGTTCTTATTTTTATTTTTTCCTTCTCTTTCCCTCATGTCTTCTTCACCAGTTCCCCAAAGTTTGTGTAATTTTCCTTTATCCTCTAGTTTTGCTTCTAATTTCTTTCTCTTCTTCTATTTCTGTTTTTCCTCCCAATCTTCTTCTCTGAAGGTAAAATTGACATAGTGAAGGCATATTTAGTACTCTATTTTCTGGTTTGTTTAGGTTTTGCTATGTGGTCACAAATCTAGTTCATATGGTTAAAGGTAGCAAATCATTAGTTATCACACTTTGTCATTTTCTGTGCAGTGCTGGATGTTACTGTTATTTCTAATTGTACTACTTTAGCCAAGGTGACATAATTGATCTAATCAACTTTTTTCCTGATATACTAAGACTGAGATTGCCTAAGGATCAAATATGGGACAGTGCCAAAGAACTAAAGGCTAGAGAAAATGGGCAGTAACTCACAACCCCAATAAATTGAAGAGGTAGGATCTTGTAATCAAACCCTAAAAGCCAATGACACCTAGAAGACACTTCTGAGAAGTAGTCATTTCCTAAGAGTTTTAAATATTAGCAGTAAAACTACTTACCATATGCAATTTATAACCATCAAACTGGGAATTAAATTAAAAGAAACAGAGAGAGAGAGAGAGAGAGAGAGAGAGGATACACTTAAGCAAGATGCAATCCCTAATTTACAGCTCACTAAAGGCAATCCCAGGGAGCA
This sequence comes from Petromus typicus, assembly GCA_004026965.1. Classification (NCBI taxonomy): domain Eukaryota; kingdom Metazoa; phylum Chordata; class Mammalia; order Rodentia; family Petromuridae; genus Petromus; species Petromus typicus. Next base: position 26,338 of record PVIR01021806.1, read on the forward strand.
ATGAAGTGGAGTAATTTCAAACCATTCCAAAAAACCAAAACTTATCCATCTACTTCTCTGAAGTGAAGAAGCAGAAGTGAAGCAGAAGTAAAAAAGCAGAAGAGTGAGGGTCTAGAAAAAGTCAAGTCAGAAATAGTTTCTTAGATAACTACAGAGATGATGACCATAATAAAAGACATGCTTAGTGACTCTAGAGCAGATAGAAATAAAAAAGTAAAGGAGCTTAGGCAAGCTATGAATGCTCAACATAGGAAAAAAGAATAGGATCCATGAAATAGATTAAAAAAAAATCCACAATATTAAAAATTCCACTGAGAGCCAAGATTTATCTAAATGGTTCTGGCACCTGCCTCTCAAGTGCAAGGTTCCAAATTCAATCCCATATATATATATAAAAATCCAGGGCTGGGGATTTAGCTCAGTGGTTCTGATGCCTGTCTTGCAAAATGCCTGTCTTGCAAGCGCAAGGACTCGGGTGTAGAGAATCACGCCCAGCAGCAATCATTACCACATACCACAATGCCGAGTGTGGTGGCTCACACCTGTAATCCCAGCACTCAGGAGGCAGAGGCAGGAGGAATGCTGTGATGTGAGTTGTAGGCTGAGCTCAGGTCCAGCCTGAACTACAAAGCAAGACCCTGCCTCAAAAAAAAAAAAAAAAAAATTTAGGAACTACAAAAAAAATCAATTCAACAGCTGCAGATGATGCAAAGAATAATATAGGACTGACTGGATTCAATGAAAAAGCAGGAAATAAGGCAAATGACATAAAAAACCTGTTCACAGAAGTAATGGCAGAAAACTTCCCAAAAATGAGAAAATGATGACATACAGATACATGAAGAATAGAACTCCAATTACCTATGATCAAAAAACAAACTACACCAAAGCATATAACAGTCAATATTTCAAAATTCAACACAAAAACAGAATATTAAAAGTGGTTAGAAAAAAGAAACAAATCATCTATAAATGAAAGTTCATCAGAATCATAGCACATTTATCAACACAAACCTTCAAGTCAAGGAAAGCCTGCAGAGAAGTATTTCAAGTCCTATAAGAAAATAACCCCCAATTCAGATTGACATAGCCTGCAAAAATCTTTCAAAACTGATGGATAAATAAGATACTTCCATGACAAAGAACACCTAAAGAAATCCATGACCACCAAACTAGTACTCCAAATGTCCTCTTAAAATTATTTATTTATTTTTGCAGTACTGGGGATTGAACTCATAGTTTTGTGCTTGCGAGGCAAGTGCAGTGCCACTGAGCTAAATCCCTGGCCCTCCAAAATGCTCTTAATGACACTCTAGAAAGAGATAAGAAGGGCTACACTCCACAAACTCCAACAGAACGAATCCACCAGGGAAGACAAACAGTTAAACAGAGGGGAGAAAAAGGAAACCAACAACAAGAACATAAAATGACAAGGATAAGTCAATATATATCAGTTATAACCAGGGTGGGAGATTTAGCTTATTTGGGCTGTTGCCTGCCTTGCAAGTACAAGGTCCTGAGTTTAATCCCCAGTAACCACATACAACAAAGCCAGGCATGGTGACTTGTGCCCACCAGCAATGAGAACCACATACCATAGTGCTGGGTGTGGTGGTTCATACCTGTAATCCCAGCACTCGGGAAGCAAGAGGCAGGAGGACTGCTGTGAGTTTGAGGCTTGCCTGAACTCACTATGTATAGTGATGTGAGTTGTAGGCAGCCTGAACTACAAAGTGAGACCCTGTCTGAAAAAAAAAAAGAAATTCATAAGCTGAAATCCAAATGCCAGAAAACAGTACTGCATTCAATAGCAACCCAGTATAAAGAATGGGTAGCTATTCTATTTTGAGACAGAGTAGATCTCAAGCCAAGACTACTTTAGAGACAAAGAACATCACTGTACTTTTGGAAAGAGAACAATCCAAGAGGAAGACATAACAATCATAAATATATATGCACCAAATACCAGCCCACACAGCTAAATAAAACAAATATTAACGGGCACAAAAAATCAAAACAAACATTAATTTTAACGGGGACCTTAATACCCTATTGTTGGGCTGGGGATGTAGCTCAATGATGCCGCACTTGTCTAGCAAGCACAAGGTCCAAAGTTTGATCCACTGACTAAAAAAAACAAAAAACCCAACCCTACTGTCACATATAGCTCAACTATACCAAAAAAAAAAAAACAACCACACACAAAACAAACAAACAAAGAAACAAAAAAACAAATCAACAAAGAAATATCAGGACTAAACCAAACTTTTAAACAAATATACTTACCCATGTCTACAGAGTGCTTCAAACCACAGGGCCAGGAATGTAGCTCAGTGGGGCACAGCACCTGCCTGCCCAGTGTGAGGCCCTGAATTCAATACCTGATACCAACACACAGTGTTTCACCCTATAATATCAGAATATACATTCTTCTTGATTGCCCATGGATGTTCTCCAAAACAGACCACATACTTGCCAGTAGAACGTGCTTAAGTAAATGCAAAGGAATTGAAATTATCTCACGCATATTATCAGAACACAGCACAAAGAAACTGTAAATCAATGGCAAAAGAAATCACAATATCTTCATAAACACATGGAAATTAATAACATCCTCCTGAACAACCAA
>PVIR01021807.1:0-29014 GCA_004026965.1 Petromus typicus
GCTAATTGAAGAGACACCAGACAGTATAAATACTGCTGCTTCAAGAATAATATTGGCAAGTTAAAGCCCAGTTTTTCCAGCACCATTTGTTAAAGAGGCTATCTTTCCTCCATTGAGGATTTTTGGCTCCTTTGTCAAAGATGAGGTGGCTCAGTGTATCTGGAGTAGTTTCTGGATCTTCTAGTCTACTCCATTGATCCTTGGATCTGTTACTTTGCCAGTACGATGCAGTTTTTATCACAATGGCTTTATAGTATAGTTTCAGGTTCAGAGTTGTGATACCCCCACCATGTCCCTGTTGCTTAGAATTGCTTTGGCTATTCTAGGTCTTTTGTGGTTCCAGATGAAAGTTTGAATTTTTTTCTCTAGATCTGTGAAATACGCTGTTGGGATTTGAACCGGGATTGTGTTGAATGTGTAGAGTAGTTTTGGGAGTATAGCCATTTTGACAATATTGGTTCTTCCTACCCAGGAGCAAGGCATGTCTTTCCATTTTTTGATATCATCTTCTATCTCCTTTTACAGAGTGCTTGTCTTGTTCCTGATCTTAGTGTGAAAGGTTTCAATTTTTGACCATTTAGTATGATACTGGCTGAAGGTTTCTCGTAGATAGTTTTTATTAGTTTGAAATACAGACCATCTATTCCGATCTTCTGTAGAGTTTTGAACATAAATGGGTGTTGTATTTTGTCAAACGTTTTTTCTGCATCAATTGAGATGACCATATGATTTTTGTACTAAAACTAGATCTAACTAGATCTAACTCTTTCACGGTGTACCAAGCTAAAATCAAAGTGGATAGGAGACCTAAATATTAAAACAGACACTCTAAACCTACTGCCAAACAGAATAGGTAAAACTGTTGAAGATATTGGCTTAGAGAAAGACTTCATGAACAAAACTTCTATAGTACAGGAATTGGCTGAGGAAATCATCAAATGGGACCTCATTCTTTTAAAAAGCTTCTGCACAGCAAAGGAAACCACCAACAGTGCAAACAGGCAACCAACAATGTGGGAAAAAAAATTTACAGCTCTTCCTCAGATAAAGGATTACTATCTAGAATATATAAAGAGCTCAAAAAAACAAGCCCACCCAAATTTAATGACCCAATTCAAAAATGGGCATCTGAAATGAATAGATATTTTTCAGAGGAAGAAGTAAGAGCAGCTAAGAAGCATATGAAGAAATGCTCAACATCATTAGTCATTCAAGAGATGCAGATGTAAACAACATTGAGATTTCATCTCACTCCACATAGAATGGCTGCCATTTCAGAATCAGCCAACGGCAAATGTTGGCGAGGCTGCGGAGAAGAAGGAACCCTTCTCCACTGTTGGTGGGACTGTAGACTCATATAACCCCTGTGGAAATCAGTTTGGAGAATCCTCAAAAAGCTAGGATTGGAGGTCCCATTTGATCTGGCCATTGCCCTGCTAGATATATACACACAAGAATTAAAAGACTCATATCACAGTGACATATGTGCACCCATGTTTATGGCAGCCCAATTTGTGATTGCTACATCTTGGAAACAACCCAAGTGTTCATCAACTGGAGACTGGATAAAAAAGCTGTGGTTCTTCTACAGAATGGAGTATTACTCTGGCATAAAAAATGTTAAGTTTGAATCATTTTTTCTTAAATGGACATACCTTGAGGATATCCTCATAAGTGAAATAAATAGGGCACAGATAGGTACATATCGCATCTTTTCTCTGATATGAGAAAATAAAGATGTAAATGAGTCCTAGAATTTTATGTTATATATTATGAAATAGAAAATGCTCAATGTAAAATAGGGTGAAGGGGGAAAATGTTGAGATTGTAACAAAAAAGTAAGGAAACAAATTTTATGTATATGGGGCGGCGGTAGGGTTGGTAGGGCTATGGGAAAAAATGAGAATTAAGTTGTGTCTTATACTGGTACAAACACCCATTATGGAGTATAACCATGATGTGTATATTTAATGTACCAATAATGATTAAAAAATTTAAGAAAAGAATAATATTGAAAGATAAATCAAAACTATACATGATGCCTCAACAATAAATAAGAATTAAGAATAATTTTTTTAAATTTCCCCAAAATAGGTAACATAAGTGAATTTATTGTTAGAAGTTAACTATGGTTAATGATAAAAATAGGAAAAATTAATGTAGAGATTTTTCTTTCAAGCAGCTCATTTTTATCCAATTTGTAAATTTAATATAAAAACAACTCCTTTTGAAAGAAATTGCTATGCCTATAGAGCTCAATCCAAATTCCAACCAAGATGTTGTACTGAGAAAATTCACTACTAAATATGCAGTTTTATATTAAATTTACAAATTGAATAAAAACATACTGCTTAAAAGAAAAATCTATACATTATTTTTTTTCCTATTTTGATCATTACTATAGATATTGGAATAGAAAATCAATCTGATTTATTGATTTTTTTAAAAAATTTGAGTTCCAGAACTAGATTGGAACCTCTTAGTTTTTTCACTAGAGTCATTTCTAAAAAGCAAATTTTAAACGTAGTCTCTATTAACATTGAGTGTCATTTAGTGAGGAAGTTATACACACATGACAGGTGTTTAAAATGCTAATATATAGTCAAATATAAAAACTTTGATTTAAAAATTACAGTATAGAGATTCAGAAAAACCTCATCAATATGGCCTATGGTTTGAGATCAGTGAAGAAAGTTTTATAAAGTGCTCTCATTGAACTGAGATCAATAAGACTTTAATTTGATTAGGAGGAAATAGGGGTTTGTAAAAGAGAAAGTAGATAAGGGAAAAAGAGAGAAAATGAGGGCAAGGCCAGTGTAAGGTCACAGCCTCCTTCTGCAGATGTACAGCATTTACAGATGGTGCTGGCTGGTCAGAGCTGCAAAGAATATGCAGGAGGAGGCTGCTAAGAATCTTCACTCTCCCCCTCTGTAATTCTGCTCTGAGAAAGGTTGTAGAATCTTATTGCAATTGCCTCTAGATGGCATCTCATTGGCTAAAGATCAACATGTCTAATACAAATGCTCTGTGGTGTACTTTCTGCTGAAGTGCCAAATGGCTTCAAGAGTAGCCCTTCAAACAAGTAGTTTCCCTTGGTAAACAGCATGAATAAGTAAGATTTAACAAGTAAACATTATTTTCCAGGAAGAGTGTCTGAGAACTGATGTACTTTAGAGAAATTTGTGATTGTACTTTTGTTTAGTTTTACATGATTGTGGTAATTCTGTACTGAATCTGTGTGAGACAAAATGATATAGCTTGTACAATACATGGCAGTGTGATACCTGCACTTAAAGCATGCACGACTAAGGAAAGAGCACCCACTCGAATGGATGATTGGTTTAGGAGATTGAATTCTGTCATCATAACTCAGAACACTTTAGTGTTCTGGGAAGTATTTTGTTGCATAATTTAACTAAGTATTGTAACTGTTAAAAAAGAAAACTTGTCAGGGCATATGCTTGTATTGATTACTTACCAGTCTATCCATCTACCTGTCTGTTTATCTATCTGTTTATGCATCAATTTCATAGCTGAAGAGAGACAAAGTAAAATAGTGTGAATAAAGTTACTAGTCACTTCTTGCTTGTCTCCCTCCACATTTCGTAATCTGAAGTCTTGTTAAGGTTAATTTTCAGTGATTTTTTTTGAGAAAAATTCTAACAGCTTTCATTTAATTTACAAAAGAATCTTCCAACAAGGCTAAAAGTCACAGGTGAATTTATGTAAGCTAGGAGAAAATATGCCCTTCTGGTTCTAATAATCCATTCAAATGATCTGTAAATATTTTGCGTATTTTCATCCCATGACATAAAAAGATGCAGAAAAATTACTTTTTTTATTTTTAATTGAAATCTTTATTGGTACATAACATATACACATTATGATTGCACTCAACAATGAGAATTTGTACCAGTATGTGACACAACTTAATTCTCATTTTTTCCATACCCCTACCCACTCTACCAATCCTTCCTCCTATATACATAAATTTTGTTTCCTTTCTTTTTTGTTTTAATCTCATTATTTTCCCCCTTTACCCCATAGAAAAATTACTTTTAAATTTAAAATGCATTATTTTATTGACTTTAGTTACTCAAATAAACAACATTGTTCTGTAATTAAATCTGAAAGTGAAACAAGAAAGAAAAACAATAATAAACTTATGTTCTGATTATAAAATGATCCCAACTCTTTGTGCATGCTACCTCTGGAATACTTTTGCAGAGCCAAAACACAAAGGGCAATGTTATTCAGCTATTTACAGAAATGCAGTTGCCCTGGGTACACCATTCAGTCAGGAAGTCAGTTTAAAAGAAGTCATTTCCAACAGGTTTGGTTCTTTGGAGAAGGTCTCTCTCTATTCTCAAATCAGATTGACTCCTCTCTTAGAAAGTAAAGCTTTTCAACCTTGCAGATCTCATCCCTGGAGCTAAAGATCAGCCACTTCCAATAAAAAAGGATTCACAGGAATACTTCCCCATAGAGAACCAGGCAGCTTCAAGAGTAGTACTTCAAAAGAGTAATTTACTTTTATAAACAGTATAAATAAAGCAGAAAGAGGAAGACATTCACAGACTTACAGCATTTTCCTTTTTTATAGCACTCAGGATATTTTGTTTTATTCTAGATAGAAGTCTGTAAGCCGCTGTGAGTTCCTCTGCCCAGGGGAGGTTCCCAAGCTATTCGGGTATAATTCCAAGAAGTCAGGAGTAACTTCCCATCTGAAGCTTTGTTTAAGATAGAACCTTGAGGTAGCAATTTAATTCTGAATAATTTATTTGGTAAGCTGTGGATGGTACACCTAATCTTTAAAAAGATTAAAATATTAATAGTTATTAAATATGACAACATTGGATGGAATATTTTATGTTTTGTATACTTACACCATAAATTTTTGTACTGTTTTTCAAGAATGTATCAGAATGAATTCAATAAGCACTTAATATGATAATGCATATTCTAAATCTTTTAGTAAAATATCATAGCATTTCCTAACCTCACAACTTAATTTTTATAGAGTGTCACTTGGGATTTACCTTAATGCTATTAAATTTTACTAAACACTCATCACCATGATATTGTTTCAGAATTCATATCCACAACCTCCTCAAGAAAAAAAAAAGTGAAGCAAAGAGCAAAGAAAAGTAGCCGGATTTTCCCCTTATCTCATGTATTATGGATACTATTTCTCTGCTTAGAATAAAGACCCGAGTTTAGCATTCTTTGAATGATTTATAGTTAGAGACTTAATACAGATTCCAGGAGGACTATTTGGAGTGGAAGGTACAACTGTAATTTCGAGTTAGCAAATCATCCAAACAGAAATCATCATTGACCTCATCTCACCTTTTTGAATTTCAAAGCTTCATTTATGTAAAACCCTAAAATGTGATTTTAAAAATTTGAGTCAAAAAAGAAAAATTCCATAAAAGATGTAACTATTTCCCAGTATATGTATGTGTTTGTGTATACAATTATCTCTCCCTATGTGTATGTGTGTGTTTGTTTCTCTGTCTCTATTTCTCTGTCTCTTTATCTTTCTGTCTCTTTGTCTCTTTCCTTGTGTGTGTGTGTGTATGTGTGTGTGGGGGTATGCATTTTATAGTTGATGTGACTACACTCAGAGCCTCATTTCTCTGAGCTGTAGCATTCTGCTATACCTTCAGTCTATACCTTCTTATATCAAGTAAGAAAATATTCTGATAAGCTGACTGAGCTTTATATTATTACTTTGAAAAACCAGGATCATTGTCATCACGCAGATATATGTAAAAACATAAGACACTTCTTACTTGACTACTCTCTACTTGGTATGTGACAGACTCTACCACACATCATCCACGTGGTCAGAAAACTTTTTTTTTTTTTTTAGATTTTATTTCTTTTTAATTGAAACATTTATTAGTACATTACATATACACATCATGATTGAATTCAACAATGAGAATTTGTACAAGTAAATGACACTACTTAATTCTCATTTTTTTCCCATAGCCCTACTCACCCTACCATCCCCATCCCTATATGCATAAACTTTGTTCCCTTTCTTTTTTGTTATAATCTCATTATTTTCCCCCTTCACCCTATTTCGCTTTGAATATTTTCTATTTCACAGTATATAACATACATTCTAGAACTCATTTGCATCTTTATTTTCTCATACCAGAGAAAAGATGCAATATTTACCTATCTGTGATGTATTTATTTCACTTATGAGGATATCCTCAAGGTATGCCCATTTAAGTATAAATGATTCAAATTTATCATTTTTATGGCAGAGTAATACTCCATTCTGTAGAAGAACAACAGCTTTCTTATCCAGTCTCCAGTTGATGGACATTTGAGTTGTTTCCAAGATTTAGCAATCAAACTGAGCTGCTATAAACATTGGTGCACATATGTCACTGTGATGTGAGTGTTTTAATTCTTTTGTGTATATACCTACCAGAGTGTTGGCTGGGTCAAATGGGACCTCCAATCCTAGCTTTTTGAGGAATCTCCAAACTGCTTTCCACAGGGGTTGTATGAGTCTACACTACCACCAACAGTGGAGAAGAGTACCTTTTTCTCCACAGACTTGCCAGCATTTCTTGTTGGCTAATTTTGAGATGGTCAGAAAACTTTAACATCATTGTGTCCAGAAGACCTGGAAACCAACTTAAATTAAGCATTTTAAGTAATCGCATATTACTATAAAATTTTATTTCACGCAAACCTAATTGTGCTTATGCTATAGCAATGTTTTGTTGTTGTTGTTGTTGTTTTTCCTTTGATACTACTTCTAAAGGAAGAGAAGAGCCAGAAAAGAATAGTGTGTTCTCAGTGTTCAATCTCTGAGGCAGACAAGGCACCTATTTGGAAAGAAACAGTATCACATGAAAGAAATAGTTTGTTAGTCCAAATTAGTTAGCATATAAAATATGCGTCTAATGACAGTGGGAGAAAGTCTGATAAACTGAGGGGGAAAAAACACTGAAATAAATATTTGCTGCTTCTTGTTTTAAAATATTAGTTCATAGTTAGGCTGACTTTAACAAACTTCCTACAGGACAGATTTAGATAGTTCTTTGTGACCTAACATATGCTTAAATCTTAGTCATATTTGATAAGCCTTTAATTACACTTGCAGAAACATTAACTGAAAATATCACCACACCTGGATAGCTATTCTTCCTTAACATCAAACAAATAGCTTTTGGCATTTAAACCTCCCAGTTCATAGCATCAATGTGTAAAGGCATACCTGTAATTTTAAGATGAATCTTGCTAAAAGACACAATTTTATTATGCTTAATAAATCAAAATAATTTATTTTGCTTGTTCAAAATGATGGGTGCTAATACTGTATAAAGACGCTCATGCCAGGTGCTAAAAACAAGTGTGAATCATTGATTCTCATGTAACCTATGAGAAAAAATGTACACAATGGCCATCCTCAGCAAGACGACTTCAGTCTTTAATTTACTCACAAATCTTGTTTCTAAAATTAAGATATTCTTAATATGTTACATGTTCCTAAATACTACATATGTTAAACAACTCATATTTCATGTTTTATTCACTGTCATATAAATTATCATGTAACATGTTACATATTGCATTTCATGTGATCCATATCAATTCTATTTTATAGTAATGTAGTCAAATATTTGATCTATGTTACAATTAAAATCAAAGTCAAACTAAGAGACTTTGATTGGTGCTAGATTAGATGAATGTGAAATTAGACAAAAATAATAGCCAATCTTGCTAATTATTTTGTGACTCTTTACTTAATATCCAAGCAATAATTTGACTAGATTATTCTTTATTTCATAATTTAAGAATTCAGTGAACATATTACTCTTATTTTTAAGAAGATATCATATTCTACTGCAATAATTTTGTGATAAGAATTATACCAATATCATATCTTTCAGAGCCACATTTAAAAGGATGCACAGAAATATAATCTCCAACAAGGCTGCTGGGATAGTGTTAATGTTTTACTTTAGCTCATTTAAAATACCATTTTTTTCATCTTGAAAGTTCAACATGGTGAAATGAACTACCTCAAGGCATAAATTGCCCATTAATTCTTTTTTTCAATTTTTAGTACAATGCAGCACATGTCATCTTATGAATCTATTTTAATTTTGAAAAATTTCATGTTTTAAAAAACTTACAATATGTATTTAACCTTTTACCTACTCTATGTCACATGTAATCGTTGCCTGTGTAAAACTAACAGCTTTCTTAACAATATTATGTAATGAGACTGATCTCAGTTGCTCTGATGCCAATAGCGCTGGATTCTTTATTCATCAAGATCTATTCATTTTTGCCAAGAGAGTACAAACACAACTGTAACAAAAGCCTCTTATAAACAAGAATGACATATGTATCATATCTTTATGAAATAGAAGCTTCAATCTAAAACACCTTCTGTTTTTGAATGAAAAGCATTAATATTCTGGGAAGAGAATTCTTTTCTTGTAACATTCATACACAGAAAAATATGTAGGCATATATTTTGGGCTTCTCATATGACTAAATCTTAAATTTTGCAATGAGCTTATTTATATAGAGAGGTGTATAATGGACTGATATTCTAAAACAGTATGTATTAGCAGCAACAGATTTGTTGACAAAGTTGAAAACCATTGTTATCACATTTGTCATTCAGTCTCTGGTAAAATGACAGAATGATTTCATAGATGATGATTCCACAGCATAAGATCTTCATGTAAATAAACTTCATAATTATAAAATTATTATTGAGATAAACCTATCCACTTAATCTTTGTAAAACTATGTAATTCAAACCTACCATTTTTCTAGAACTCATGCTTACCAATATTTTGCTGAAAAAGTATATTGCTTACCATAAGTTTTGTGCTGCATGTTAATACCTTAAATTTAGGAGATCAAATAAGTTTCTTACTTTAAATAGAATTAATTGATTTAATGATGATTATACACCAGACTTTAAGTAACAAAATATGAGTTTATAAGCAGCTGGGATATCTGGAACTTCGTAACATGTTGTGCATACATGATTCTTCAAACACTGGTCAGCTTTTCAACACTTTTAACCAAAAGTCAAAGGCTCCTTGGTCAATATAGAAGATTGACCAGTAGTGACTGCTGTTTACTTCAGAATTTACCAAAGTTCTCTGTGAACTCTGAAATGGCATAAAGGAAGCATGTTTGCAAAGGACATTTGAGCACTTGGATATAACAAAATTAAGATTTTTTTTTTTAGTGTTCTTCAGTTATCATTATAGCAGTCAACTGTCTAGAATCATACATATAGTTACACATCAAGATAATTAAATCAATAAAACTATATATGTATAGTGGTAGATTTTCAAAGGTGCAATTTATACCTCTCAAATAATTATGAATATGAACTCTTTGTTTTCCATTTCGGATAGTTGTACAGAATTGTATTTAGGAAATGCCAGCTGAGCTAAATGATTTTTAGAAGGCAGAATACACTGAAGAACATGCCTGCTTGGTTCATGAAATCTAAGTGTAGTAAAGTGTCATGGTTAACTACTTCTGGTCACCAAAGACAACTTAAAATAATGCCCTGCTACAATAACCTTTCTTTCATGAAGGTAATAAAGCCCTTCAATCCTGTTGTAATAACTATTGTTATTATTACCACATTATCACATTAACATTGCTTACATTTAAATATAGTTAAGAAAATACATATTTTACATCTTAAACTTGGTTAATATATTTGAATGATTCTAACAAATCCACTCACACTTCTGTTTAGGGCAGAGAATCCTTCACCATCAAAATTAGAAAATCCTCAGCCTTGTACCTCATTATCTTTTATTATTCTTTTGTCAAAAAAATTTGTATTTTGTTCCTGCGTTGATATTTATAATAATATTCTGCAACTAAATACATGTAAAAATATTTAACCAGGGATGTAATTACTTTGTTGTTTTACATAGTGGCTTCATATTTGCATATATTTGCCTACTCAAGCAAAGTAGAACAAATCACCAGGAAATTATCTGAATTGCTCATTCACTTAAAATAGAAAAAGAATTTACATAATTTGTATAAAAGTTCTTGGAGATGGGAGTAGTGGTCAGTCTGGACTTTTAATATTTGCCATGGAGAGACTGAGACAAAGGAATTCCAATGTAGAGTCCCACTTGGGCAAATTGCTATTTAATGAGACTTTGTATCAAATTGCAAAGTTTTGTTGCTGTTGTTGTTGTTTTAATTAAAAGTAAAAAGATGAGGGCTGTAGCTCAGTTGGATGTCCCTGTGTTTGACTCCCAATACCAAGAAAAATAAAGTTTTTACTATAGTCATTTGGATAATAAGTTTGTTTTGATTATTCAGGGAGATTGTTTCATTGTTCTGTCAAACACAATCAAAAAAATTTCTTTTACACTTTCCATACTTAGACACATTGCTATTGTCCATTGTCTCTCTACTAATTACTGATAAATATATAATTTCTTCAATTTAGATTTTGGTACATATTATTAAAGTAATGATATCTTCACAACACAAGTTGTAAAATTAAAGTGTTAAATTATCATGAATAAATGTTGATAATTTTTCATTTATTTTCCATGAAAATTATAAAAGAACCTGATTACTTTATTATTTATGTTTATAAATTCAGCATTTTAAAACGTTGTAATAATTAGGTTTTTCATATAAGAGAAGATGATTGTTAAACTTTCATGTTTTAGTTCTTCCACTTTATATTGTCAAGGCCTATCTACTTAAAAAAAAACAAGATTAAAATTTATTTTTCTTTATGGCTAAGTAAAATTTATCCTTTCATTTCTTCATAGGTATCTATGTTATTTGAAGAGAAAGCCAATACTAAATAAAAGAGTAAAATAAAAGGCTACTTTTTGGAGTAGGGGAAGGAAATCAGAAGGAGAAATGGTGATTAAATATTATAATCAAGATATATTATATAGGTATAAATTCCCCAAATAAATACTTTATATTTCAAATATATATCAATAAAATATAATTATTTATTCTAGTTTTCAGATAATCTTAGTAAATATATACTAATGTGTATATTTTTCAACACACTTTCTTTTTATAAGTTGGTTAAAAGTTCTGTATTCAGCTATTGATAATTAAAATGCATATTTTTTGCAACTAAGAATAAAGTTATTTATTCCTTGAAGTTATTTCGATATCTTTCTACACTGGTGTGAAAAGTATACTAAAATATTCTAGCATCTGATAAGCCTTTTATGGTTAATTTTGCTGATCCATTACCATGTTGCTATAAAAGCATCTGTGGACTTTTAAGCAGGAAGTTGAAGTGGTTCTTCTCTGAGCCTTTTTCCTGTCTCCATCCCCTACTCAGTCACATTTCTCCAGGCTCTTTCCATCTCTAGCAGGGTTTCTCAGTGTTTTACAACAATAAGTACACATAATAAATAAGTGAACTTTATAGTACCTTCTCCTTTAATCTTTCAGCATTTTATCTCCTTGCCATGCACTGTCAATTTTTAAATTAGCCATTCATACTTGTCTTTGAGGCACAAGAAACCATTACATTTCTTTTTATAGAAAAAAAAAATGGGCCAGGATTTAGCTCTCTGGTTCCGGCACCTGTCTTGCAAGCACAAGGGCCCGGGTTTGATCCCGGGTAACCACATACAATACTGGCCGTGGAGACTCACACCCAGCAGCAATAGGTACTGCATACAACAGTGCTGGGCGTGATGGCTCACGCCTGTAATCCCAGCACTTGGGAGGCAGAGACAGGAGGATTGCTGTGTTGTGAATTAGAGGCTGAGCTCAGGGCCAGTCTGAACTACAAAGAGAAACCCTGTCTCAAAAAAATAAAATAAAATAAAATAAAATAATATCTATGTAATTAGCACTTCAGCTGCTTCAAGAATAGTTTGATAAGAATTATCAAAATTGCTAGTTAAAATAACCATGTAAAATATTTGAAATAATATTTTAAACATAATGTAAATAAGTTTAAATATGAGCCATACGTAAATCTTTTCCCAAGTCCAATTTGCACAAATATTTTTTTCAAATAGTAGATTTAAATCCTATGCATATATTCTAATTTTATTTTTATACTTTATTTTATTACTGAAATTCTGCTGACTCTTAGAATTTTCCATAACAGTTTATTTTTTATTTGTTTAGTATTTATGAGAAACCTAACATTATTCACTGCTATGACATATTTACATTTACTGCCTGTACATGCAGTCCCCCTGCCCTGCATTCTTCCAATTAGCTAATGAATCTACTTTCTGCTTTATAATCAGAATTTGCTGAATGTCTGGTGAAACAAATAATTTGCAATCACACCTCCTCAGACTCCTGGAGTGCTGAGATTATGTTGGAAACTGTGAGTGGATTTGAAGTCATCTGGCCTAACCAGAGGATCTTCTACTACAGGGATTACTGAGGACACCTGTCCTGCATAATGGGAATTTCACCTACATAATTGCTGGAATCTGTCCTGCTTTACAAATCCTGAGATTGTGGATGTGGAGGCTTGGTACTGAAAAAAATTGTGGTGATCTCTGGTATTTTGACTTCTTCTGGTGTCCAGTGAAGCGAGGGACAAACCTGGGCTCAGCGTTTTTCTCTAGGTTTCACGTTTGTTGTTTTTGGTTATTAATTCTTTTGTTGTTGGACTCAGAAGGAACTGGAACTTGTTGCAAGGGTTCTGGCTGCTTCCTCTTCCCTTGGCGTCCGACAGGTTTACAGGGATGGACCACGGAAATGCTACTCTCTAAGCTGGTCTCCCAGATTTTCCTTCTAAAATGTCTTTGCAAAGCCTCAAACCCGGTTTATGACTGAATTTACTTTAGTCTTCCAGAATCATAATTTAATATGTTGTTTCCTCCCAGTTCTTACCGTCAACCTGCTTGCCTCTTGAAATGTGTTGAGACTTTAGGAATCTGACATTTTACAGTAAACTATTAGTCAGAATCAAGTTATGTTCTGAATTCTGAGAGATGAACAGTGAATACATTTAAATATATTGGTTTTTTAACATTCTATTACTTTGATAAGCATGACTTTACTTTGGATGTCATGTTAGTGGTTATTATGTATTCTTGAATTATTTGCATTGTGCTTATGCTCTCTGATCTCTTGTGGCTCTCTCTGTTCTTTTACTATCATGATTACAGATTCAAATATATTATTTAAAGTCATTTTGTGTTCACTGAAATTTTTATTATTTTTAATAATTTTTAATAATTTTGGGACTATTTCTCTGAGTATTCTACATTAGTGGCATGTTTATTAATGTACCATATAATTTATAACTTTCCACTAAAACTCAATTTTCATTATATAAAAAAGGAAAAATAAAGATTAAGCAGAAAGGAATTGGTATAACTTTATGTGACATTTTACTATGTTATTTTCATCACATTTTTATTTTGAATATTTTAGGAAATATAACTCATTCTTTTTATATCCAGCATGATGTAAAACTGAGAAAGTTAATTATGGGTCACTAAAGATAACTAACCCAGTGAAAACTATATCAAAAAATAAACTGATTTTTAAAGTGTTATATAGACAAATTCTTGGTATATTGGGAGTTTTCAGAATAAAAATATAATAAGAATCAATACTTTATAATATCATTTACATAAATATAATTTAAATAACTTTCTATAATATTTTCAAAAATTATAGAGTACTACCTCTCAATTCATCCTAAGATGAACTTAAGGTATGTAGCATATTATTTCACTTTGGGTATACATTCATCAAGTCTATTGAAAAATAAACTAAGCTTTTGCTTCATTAAGCCTAGCCTGTCCTGGAGTAAATCAGGCTATATCTCAAGTGCACAGGCACGAAATTAATTTAAAGACAAGTATGTCAGAGGTATCTTTCTAGAAAGAGGAAACTGAATTAATATTCAAACATCTTGTGACTTATTACAGTGTTGTTAAAATATAACGAATGTACACTGAGTAGATTAAATAAAATATGTGGTTTAAGACTTAAAATACTTAATGTGGATGCTCGCTGGGTATGCAGGTTCTATCAAACAATTTAAAAAATATATTCACTGAACTCTTCATGCTCTAAGCAAACAAAAGTCAAAATGATTTACAAAATCATAAACACTTAAATATAATTAGATAGAGGGTGGCAAACATTAAGATAAACTGAATCATTAATTGATTTACAAATTATAGAAATCAAGGAGGATTCTGAAGAAGCATCTGCTATCACAGTGTGGGTCTTCTGTGCTGTAAGGAAGTAGAAGATGAATTTACTGGGGAAGCAAACTACAGAAAATACAATGTATTGATGTGCTAACTAGTGAATAAGTACTGGCTTTTTAAGGAGAGTATTACTTTTCCTAGTATTGACTTTCAATAAAAACTTTCTCTGTAGCTGTTACTATTTTCCTTACAATCCTACCTACCAAAATATGTATCTCAGGCAATACTCCCAGGCAATAAATTAGAAAGTAGCACTAAATATTGCTTTCACTCTTCATTTTGTTTTAGTTAAGTTTCATTTAGTTTTTATATTAGTGTTTTCTTATTTGAGAAAGTTAGTGACAAATGTAGAAGGAAAAGTCACTGACCAGTTAGGATTTAACAAAGATGGTAAAAACACCCTATTCAATACTGTAGTTCTCTGAGAGAACACATAGATTCTGCAAGAAATACTAGCAACCGTGGAATGTGTGCATTACCTGTGTCTCACTGAATGCTTCACACTATCAGACCTAATTTATGATATGAGCAGTTGGACTTATTTCCAGGACAACTCTATGTGAGTATTGTGGTGCCTCTATTTACAAATTTTATTATTTCTATGGTTCTGATCACAAACCAAACTGTTTGACAGCTGAACCAAATTCAATGGTCAGGCTGTATGCTGACTTTACAGGGAAATTTGAAAGGGATCTTGTCCTCTTTGATTTGCAGGCAAAGTTGTGGAATGAAGTAAGTTCATGAGTTGAAGTATCACCTTAACTTGGGCAGGACCCATCATACACCAAAACCAGTTAACTTATTTATTGTCTTTTCACAACTCAAAGAGGTCATTAAATTTAGCTAGATAACATTGCTGTGTACAATCTTTGGCATAAAGAATGAGTTTATGTATATATTTATGTAATAGAAGTAGATTCATAGTTTTCAATGAGACGTAGTTAAAATGTTTTATTTTTAGACTATTTTCTTTTGAACATTTTAACACATGAGAGACCATTCAGACAACCTAGTGTACAGTAACAGAAAACAAAATGGACTAAGACAGTGTATTAATGTCCCACTGTTGCCTCTTTTGTAAATAAAAGTGGTTCAATGTAACAGTCAGCTTTGCTGTTGCTAGACCCACACCCAGCACTGAGAAGTTGATGGAAGAGTGATGTTGGTTGTTGTCTATACGAGGTTTTCCCGGCCAGAGAGGGTGAGGCACAGAGTCAAGCACAGACCCTGGGGAATGTTCAAAATTTCCAATTTATTCAGGCTTAAGTGTCACATATATAACATAGGTCACAGGGCGGGGTGAAGGCTAGGAGGAAGGGAGGGTCTATAAGTTTGACCTAGGGTTCTGCCCAATAAGAGAACTTTGTGAGTGGGTGGTCTATATGGCCATGGGGGCGGTGAGGCCATGGGTGAGAGACAAGAGGGGTGGGGCTATCAAGATGGCCACTGACAAGATTCAACGCATGGGAGCATGTGTGCTCAAGCCCCTAAGGGTCTCCAAATCTGCAGGGAGACAGAGTCTCAACCTTTAGGCTCCGGAGACAGGCACACGATTCACTTGCCCTAGCCATACTTGAAGCTCTCCCTTAGAGTGGGTGAATTCAGCGCATGGTTTAGAGTTATTCAGTCCTTGGTGGATGCTATGGTAGAGGAAAGCTGTTCGTGGCAGCCAAGAAAGCAGGGCAGGGGAAGTATCCGAGTAGAAGCCATGAAGTAACTAACGGACACAGAGTGCAGGACCGTGACTGTACGTCCCATCCACACAAACCTAGACTGTGCCCCTAGGATCCCGTGTGCAATCTAAAAGTCTGTGGATGCCTCCAGGACCACACCATACCCAAAAGTGATTTTTAAAAACTGTACTGTGAATTGAGGTGTCACACTTAGCTTCATGTAAATAGGAAATTGATGATCATACATCAAGATATAGCAGATGTTTGATATGTCATATTGGACAAGATTATGCCTAATATTTCCAGAAATGGCCACAGTTAATGACCCAAGTGCCTCCATCTTTTATTCATGAACTTATCTCCACCGGTGGGTCAAGATAAAGCCCTCTTTAGCACTTACAGACAGGGACGATTTGAAAATTGCATATCAATAAGGATGATTTTTAAATGAAACGGTTTTTTTTCTGAGTAATTTTAATAAAAGGAAACAAATTCAGAGATGGATATATAAAATATATTTTATAAAGGAGAGTACTATAAATAAATAGTTATATAAAAACAAGCTCATAAAATTTAGATCAATTAAAACAAGGTTCTCATCAGTAAATTATAGTTTAAGAGACATATTATTAAAATAATATTAAAAGAAATAAGCTAGGCTTAACTCATGGCACAGGGCTATGATCTCAGCATTGGGAAGATTGAGACAGGAAAATCTCAAGTTTGAGCTCAGCAAGGGACACTTAACAATTCATGAAGCCTTTTTGCAAAACAAAACATACAAGATATGTTGGTGATGAGCTCAGGGCAAAGGACCTGCATTCAAATACCAGCACCAATAATGAAAAAAAAAATAAATCATACTTTTATGTATATCCCCAGAAGTGATTCATTTACACATTATTTTCTATTTGTTACAACTATCTTTTCCGTTTGTCTTTAAAAATAAATGACTAAGAGAATCTGACAGAAATGAAATTCTCAGCTTTGCTGGTGACACACATTTGTAATCCCAGCACTGGGAGGCTGAGGCAGAAGGATCACTGTGAGTTTAAGGGTAGTCTGAGCTACAATCATCACTGAAGGGCCAGTCTGATATATGTAGTAAGAAACTACCTCAGAAAATTTCTTTTTTTAAAAATAAACTCTTGTGATTAAAATTAAATAGAAATTGATAATGTTTTAATTCTCAGGTGGTATTAAAACAGGGAAAGTTAATAGATAAGAGCAAAATGTTTTGCATGTTTCTCTTTTGCAAATTCATTTGTTTAAAAAATATTTGGACAGGGCCAGGGATTTAGCTCAGTGGTTCCGGCCCCTGTCTTGCAAGCACAAGGACCTGGGTTCAATCCTCGGTAACCACATACAATACTGGGTGTGGAGACTCATGCCAAGCAGTCAGCACCACATACCACAGTGTTGGGTGTGGTAGCTCACGCCTGTCATCCCAGCACTCGGGAGGCAGAGGCAGGAGGATTGCTGTGATGTGAGTTGGAGGCTGAGCTCGGGGCGAGCCTGAACTACAAAGTGAGACCCTGTCTCAAAAAACCTAAAAAAAAAAAAAAAAAAAAAAAAAAGGAATATTTGGACATTTGCTATTTGATAATTGCCTTACTAAAGCTCTGACATCTGTTGTATGAATATTGATCACCACTATCCTTTCAGTGGGTAAGAAAGCAGTAGATCATATTTCTAAAGGACTGTCATAGTAATAATGCTACATGCAAGCTCTACTTTCTTTACTACACTTGGAAAAATCAATAACTCGGAGATGTTATGGAGGAAAGTTTGTGAAAGCACAGAGGAAGAAAAAGAAATGTGAAAATAAGTAGAAAAGTGGACTATAATTTCATTAGTCATCTCCACCAAGCACATACTGAGATAAATGATACTGATTTTTTAATCAGATGTGACTAGTGGTTGTGAGTATTCTAGTCATTTTGAGCTTTAGTAATCAGGCTGAGTTTTCAGTTATTAGAAATGAAAAAAAAAAGAGCTTGTAAGGAGCAAGAAATCAAACAATAGAAATCAAAAATAGTGATTTTAATGATTTATCATGAACTGTAATTTATCTGAAGAGGAAAGAACTGACACCACTACCTTTAAAGATGGGTAAGGCCCACAGTTACTGTTTTCCATGTGTTGACAGCAGAGTCAGTGGGAGAAAACTGCAAGGACAGGGGGAGGGAGACAGAGCAGGAAGCATGAAACAGAGAGTGTGAAGGGCCAAAACCAGAGTGACTAAGAGAAAGAGAGTGTGATTCATGACCGAGGTACTGGGTGACAGAGATGAAGACAAGTTCATTGGAAGAAAAACAAAAGGAAAGGAAAGGAACCAACAAACTGGATTATCAGATGGACCTTCTTCATAAACCCATCAAGATTTTCTGTCTAATTCTATCCAGATTTATCTCCACAACATAGAAATCCAATCTCTTTTAATTTTGGTCATTTCTACCATTAAGTTCACACATGATTATGTTCATTTTAAAATTTTGTGACCTTTGCCTTTCCTTTGTGACATTCATGTTTCCATCCAAACAATTTCTTATACAAACAATTGTTCATGCTGTGCTATATATATTCAAAATGTCTACACATCTGATTAGCCCTGTGACCTGAATCACATCAAATTGAATAAAAAACCCACTTATTCATCCCCACTAGCATATCTTCAACCAAAGTCTACGGATACAGAGTGATGCCCAGCAGAAGCCCCTATGAGCTTCTTGGATGATCCAAAATGTCCACAGCTGCGTGTAATGACTCAGGCCAATACTGTCAGCACTCAGGGGGCTGACACAGGAGGATCACTGTGAGTTCAAGGATAGCCCATCTACATGGTGTATTCAAGACTGACCAAGATTCATAGCAAGACCATGCTTCAAAAAAACAAAAAGCAACATAGAAAAATAAAATAAAATAGTCTATTAAGTCAAAAGTAATACCATTGATATAATAACATTTGATAAACCAAAATACATAAATGTTATCTTTCAACATACACTCAATATAGAAATCAATAGGATAGTCTACATTTTTATTTGATAATATACGAAAATCTGATATTTGTATTATATTTTAATTTGAACTAAGCCCTTTCCATAGACTTAATGGCTTCATGTTAGAATTGGCTATATCTAATAGTAAATATAGCACAAGTAAGCAGCATATGTTCATAAAATTGTATTAGCAATACATTAACTAATAATAAAATATTTAATTAATCCACATGAGGAAGAGAGATACTATGGTACTGACTAACCTAAGTGAACTATAGAAATAGTTTCATCATACTCAAATGCCTGTCTTTTATAAGATTTTAATTTTATCTGTATTTCAACCTATTAGAGGTAGTTTCATTTGTTCAGTCATTTAGACTTCTACTGATGAAATAATAATGGCTTTGTTTCCATGAATATTTCTTAGCATTGTTTTTCTTAAGGCTGTGACTTGATTTAAAATAGGGTATGGTGCAAGGAGTAAAATTCAGTAGAACACAACTAATTCTGCCTTGTTCTCTACTTTGCTAAGTAAAAGTAGCTTTTTTTTTTTCTATTTTTACACCGTCCCTTAACTTCAAATTATTAAATGTTAATTTGGAATGATTATTTTTAAGACATATTGATTCTGTGCATTTTAATTTGGTTGCAAATTAAATAAATGATCATTAGATATTTTGTTCTGTTTTAGTTTTAGAGTCACAGAAATTGTAAAAGCCATCTTCAGTTCCATCTTACTGTTATTTAAAATGCATTTGGTAATTTAATTTTGTCACTTTATATATTTCCAGTTTTCCAAATTTTTTCTTTGAAGTAAGTTATTCACACTATAGTTTCTGAATTCACTGCTATTTTTACTCTTTGAATATGACCCAATATTTTCCTCCTTAAACATAAAATTACTCTCTTCTTTAGCCTTCATTATTTTGAAGATAGATATCTATCTGTTCAGAAACCTGCTGAGATTTTTTTTTTCAGTTTAGATCATATAATTTACTAAAACCTGTGTCTCATTAATATTTCCTTTAACATAAATTTTCCTTTAACAAATTTCCCTTACTTGCATTTCTTGGATGCCCCAGTTTTCTTCCTGCCTGGTTTCTGTATAATAATTCCACAGCTATTCACACTACAGGTTCCCACACTTTAACAGTCACCCCTTTCAGACAAGATGGATTTATTACTACGATATATGAAGGGGAGAGAGATTGGCAATTGTGTATTTCAGAAGATAATGCCACATAAGTATCAACCTCTTTTTCTGTCATATGCACCTCTCTTGTCCATTCTTTTCCTTTTTAAATCAGGAGTAATTTCCAGATACTGAGCGTTCATAGGTAATGTGTGGCTGTAGCCAAAGTTGTTTGTGAGATGAAGACAGCAGAGAATGAAGAATTAAGATATAGCAGCATCACATACAACTATAAGAATTCCATCTTTAATGGACTGCCCTGCATACTGTCTGGTGTTGTGTTCACTCAGTTTTCTCCAACTTTCTGTTTTAATTCAACTTCTTAAAAACACTTACATCAGATATTGCATTTACAACTATTTTGTTTAAATGTACCATCTCCAAAACTTCTAATAGTAGGCAACTGCTTAACCTGAGCACCAAAACTCTAATACATTAATGATGTTTTTCTGTTCATGAATGTCTCATCCAGGATAGAGAAATGATACATTTACAAACACAACTAAGCAGACGAATGACTCTTTAGTAAGATTTGAAATGTGTCCAAATTTCTTGTGTTAGAAACAAACATTGAGTTTTAGAAATAACCACTCTTTCCAGTGAAGATGGAAAAATATCTTTGTTAATGATGTTTGAAAGCAGGACTCCAAAGTGCATCTCACCAATGGATTATTCCATTCATGGACAGATGAACTAATACATGAACAGGCTAGTGAAGGAGTGGCTTGCTTATAAAATGAGCTCTTCCTGGCAGGCTCCTTCACGTCTAGTACATGATGCTCTCTTCCAGGTTATGATAAAGCACAAGGCCCGGAACCTTGAGCTGAGAAGGTGCTGATACCACGCACCTGGGTTTCCCAGCCTCTGGAACCACAAGCCATGTAAATTTCCACTCCTTTTAATTTACTCAGTCTGTGGTATTCAGCTATCAAGACAGAAAATAGACACATGACCCTTCATTCTACTTATCATTTAAAATGGCTTAACTCCTTTTAACTACCTTTTTTTAGATTTTTGACAAAGCACAAGACCTTGAATTTCACAGGCACTCATTAAATATTTCCTATTAAAGCTGTGAACATTTAGCCAGGCTGTTGATATTGTTTAGGGTAAATAACAAGGCCAAGTTTCTGTCTCACCCTTTTCATTGGTAAACTAGCAAGTTGGTTAATTTTGTCTCTGGCTCCTTCTATTGTTTGATTCTTTCACCTTGGCACAGTCTGTTTATTGATAATTGGTGTTCTGATATAAAGTTGAAGTTCAGCACTTATACCTTTTAACCGGAAAATGAAAACAAACCTGCACACATGTCAGAAATCCTTATTCATGCTAAAAAAATATATCTGTACACTTCAATTCACACCAAAGACAGAGAGACTGAAAACTGATGTAACATTGGAAGCACATTTTTGTTTTTATACATATACATACATATATATATATATATGTAGTCTTTATACATATATATATATATATATATATATATATATATATATATATAGTCTTTATTGTTACATTATGAGTACACATCATTATCACATTCAACATTGAGGGTTTGAACCAGAATATGACATGGCTTGATTCTCATTTTTTCCCTTTCACCCCACCCCAAACTCACATTTAAAAAAATCCCCCATATACAAAATCTTTGTTTCCTTTTTTTTAATTATTACCGTATTCACTTTCCCCTTGTTATTTACCCCTACATTCTCTTCCCTTTTAAACATTTTTTATTTAACAATATCAACTATACATACTACAAATAATTTACAACTTCTTTTTCTCATACCAGAGAAAAGATACAATATTTAAACATCTGTGACCTGTTTATTTCACTTATAAGGACGTCCTCAAGGTGCATCCATTTGAGTATGAATGACTCAATCTTATCATTTTTAATGGCAGAGTAATACTCCATTCTATAAAAGAATCATATCTTCTCTATCCAGTCTTCAGTTGATGGACATTTGGGTTGTTTCCAAGATTTAGCAATCACCAACAGAGCTGCTATAAACATGGGTACACATATGTCACTGTGAAATGAATCTTTTAATTCCTTTGAATATATACCTTGTAGATGAATTTTATTTTCTAGATAATAGCCTTGGAAAAAATTGCTGTTCCCTTTATTTTTGATATATATAAAACTTCCATTGTACAAATTACTCAAATAGCTGACATGATCAGTACATTCTATGGATCTCTGAAACAAATATGTAAAATATGTAATTTATACTAAATATAAATGATATAAAATAGCATTGGTTGCTATAATATAGCATATGCTGTAATTCATATTTATAAGTAAAGTACACTAATTTTAAAAGTCAGTTCCATCTTTATTTGAAAGAAAAAGATTCATAAACAAAAAAGGCATGTCTATTTAATAAAACACTAACCTCAGCAATATTTTTCATGCATTTAAATAATTATCACAAATGGTAGGTAAAAATATTGTCAACTAAGGCTCTCAGTTTGCATGTGAGTAAAGATTATTTTTATTCTAAATTTGGAAGTTATTTGAACACTTTACAAACTGGTTAGCAACAGTGTTCTAGACTTCCTGTCATTTATTACAAAGACTTTATACACATTTAACACACTTGGCCTTTGAAAACAGTGTTCAAGGTCTACTTTGCAGTGCACAAGGATTTACTCTGAATAAAGCTATTTCGACAAGGTCATGGGCTTGATCCTACTATCAGCATAGAAAATAGAGTCTTCTACCTGCCCTGAAGACCTCCAGGGCTGAAATATTCATGTTTAACATATTTAATGCCAAGATACATTACGAAATGAGCACATTATAGGAGAGAGAGAGAGGCTCTTCTTGGTGTTATCATCTAGGTATAGGCTTCGATGACCTGCCTTGCTTGTTAAATGAGGTGAACTCACTCAATTACCCAGAGTTCAAACTTGATCTGTCCATTCTGATCATCTACCAACAAACTGTCAAAGATATACAATGCTGGATATTAACTAACACAGTACATTCAGTGTTTATTCAGTAATAATTCCTGCAATAAGATATGTTTAAAACTCAGATAAAACTCACATTAAAAAGAAAGTCACTGGTAGATGTGAACAAGATAGTTTCAGTGTGACCAAGATACCAGATTAGGCTCACTGGTGTGTTTAGGCCAGAGAAACGAACTTCCATCTAGACGGCAGGATGCTCTGGTGACAGTGTAAGTAAGGCATTCGCTGCAATTAGGACCTCTGCTCAGAGCCATTCTAAAGCCTCAGTGGTCCTCTCGAGAGCAAAATTAATGAGCCTAAGATCCTCGTGAATTCAGGATTCTCTCTGCCCTCAGAGACACATGATACTCCTTCAGATTATGTGAACTCAGGATTGTCATCACCTTACTGAGATACCATATACTTACCTATACTCCCTCAGATTATAAAATCCTGGGGGATTCAGGGTTATCTCTGGCCTATGAGTCATCTGCAACTACAGAGTCATGAACCAAATAAATAGTGGCAAGCTAGGAGTGCCTTGTCTTTGCTGGCACTGAGGTTCTGAGCCCCCAGCTCCCCACATAGTAGAATTTACACACTGCTTTAGAATCATTTATTTTTAAAAAATGGATTTTATTGATTATATATATATATATATATATATATATATATATATTGTTTATATATTGTGATCACATTTAACATAGAAAAGTTGTACCAGTACATGACAAACATTGATACTTATTTTTCCCACTCCACTGCCCTCCCTACAAACTTGGTCCCATATAGATAGGCCCAGTTTCCTTTTTTTTTTTTTTTCACCATCATCTTTTCTTTAGTCCTCACTCTCTCTCTTTCTAGGCAGAGCATTGATTGATTTTCAATAATCCTTATCCCGTCATTGCGACTCACAGCAAGTGGCATTTATCAAATCAACTTTCTAAATGTCTGTCTTACAAATGGATGGGTCTCATGTCCTTGAAAAAGTGATTCTGGAAGACAGATTTACACACCAAATATCAGGGAAAGTACTGATAATTGGGTGACTTTCCAAGTAACTTTTAACAGTGGATTCAGGGGCCTCTCTGACTATTCCTGGGTTTTGAGTGGAACAAAATTTCCTGGCAAGATTTAACCTTCACAGACAATGTAAGTGGGGCTGGCATCACACTAACATGAGCTGCTAATTTGGTCTAATACCTGAGTGAAGTTATGTGGATAGACTCAATATGTGAAGAACATTCATTCAGTAGTTCTCAGCATGACATGTTCAAGTACTATGGAGATGACAGCTCTAGGAAATCAGGTATGAGAGGGGACATTTTGTATTTCAGAATAACTGAGATCAGTCATAAGCCTACATTAAATTTATGCCTTTATTTGGAATATTTTATTCTGCACTCTCATGTATTACATAATTTACTTCCAAGCCACATGTTCACAACTAGAAGACTTTATCCATTTATTTTCTCAGTTAGCTACTCAGCTGTTCATTTATTCACTTTTTTAATCGCACAGCTTTTCAGAACACTGTGAATAGCCCCACAATGTTTTATTAAATACTAATATAGAATTTTTCCATGATAATAGCACAAATGCAAATAAAAAAACAATTATATAGTATGGATAATCACTAAATTAAATTGACTTTATTCTGGTAATTTTTAAAATTATTCAAATAAAAATTGTTTTCATCTGTAATATTTAGCATGCATCCCAACTAGCATGTATAATTTCTGGTACTACATATATTTTTCTAATTAAGTCATACATACTTACTGCAAAGTATTAAGAAAATATGACAAACATGGGATGATAATATTTCTGATGAAAATATTAATAGAAAGAAATAGACTGACATTAAATGTTAAACTTTCTATTATTTTCATTTCAAAAGTCATGTTTTGCATTAAGACACACAATACATAGAACACTATTTTACATTGTCACTCTGGGAACTGGAGCTAAGCCATCCAGTGCAAGCTTTTTACACAATTGCTGGGCCTCTACCCCACATCACGTATGTCATTCCAGGCAGTGTATGTAAGCCCAGATTTTTACACAGCCATAACAATTTTATTTCCACTTACCTGAATTCCTCATTGTCTATCTCATTTCTGACATCCCTGTCTCCACAGTGAATCTGCAAGCTGTAATCCTCTCTCTTCGCTCTTCCACTCATCTCGGCTTGTTTAGTGAAGTTTGATATCACTTGTCAGTTACACTGTAGCTTTGCCTAACTAACAGCGCTGCTCTTCCTCTGTGTATCTCAGGTCTGGACTGTGGATAAGAGGTTGCACCAAAGGTTGCACTTTTTAAAGAGTTTGATGAATCTCGAATCTATTGAGAAAAAATGAAGTCATAGGACAGAAAACACTAGAGATTCTTTCACTTCCTTGGACAACATGCAATTTCACCTGCAAAAGAGTTCAACGTGCTTTAGATAACTGTCAAAGAGAAGTACAAGATCCTTTCTCACATCTTCTTAACAAAATTGGGAGAAAATGGAAGGTAAAGTCTGTCTGTAACACTTATAATTTAGAAATATTGAAAATAATAACAGCAGAGCACTTTCCCTGCTTTTTGAAATACATAAAATATATATTTAAGTTTAGATGTACTCTGTGGTATCCAGAATTTGGGTGGGGGTCAATCATACTGTGTATATATAATAGGATAAATCTCTTTAAATATTGGTAAAGAAAACTATTCAGAATAATATAGAAGGACATGATCCACATGTTTTATTTTCTTTTTAAAAATATCAGTCACCCTAGGCCAGGGATATAGCTCAGTGGTTCTGGCACCTGTCTTGCAAGTGCAAGGGCCCGGGTTCAATCCCCGGTAATCACATAACAATACTGAGCATGGAGACTCACCCCAACAGCAACCAGTACCACACACCACAGTGCCGGGCATGGTGGCTCATGACTATAATCCCAGCACTCAGGAGGCAGAGGCAGGAGGATTGCTGTGATGTGAGTTGGAGGCAGAGCTCAGGGCAAGCCTGAACTACAAAGTGAGACCCTGTCTAAAAAAAAAAAACAAAAACAAAAACAAAAAAAAAAACCAGTCACTCATGGTAAGCTCCCCAAATACTCAATTTGCTAATTACATAAGACTGACTTTGCTACTTAAGAATCTCATGCAATATTAATATGTGTACCTACTCATTTACACTAGAAATTGTGTTTTTGCTTTAGTCTTTCTACTGCATATGTCAAAACAATATTTGCACTTCATTTAAGCCCACTGAGCTAAGCAAAATCATTATCATCTAATCCCAACTCCAAAAAAATAATAAAGATACAAGTGTTTTAAAGAGATTTGTGGGTAGGTCACAGGCTATACAGATTTGCTAAGTGCCCTTACTCAAAGGAAAAGTAAAGTTTGACTTCCTGCAAAGTGGGTGTTCTATAAAACCATTGTACCAAAATCAATCACCTAATTTTCCACAGACCCTGGGATGTAGGGGTTCCCTTTTCCTCTTTCTTGGGGACTGAATTTCAAAGGATTGATTCTCAGGCCCTTCAGAAAATCACTCCTGGTTTATAAAACTGGTGAGATTTAAAATGGTCTACATGTAAATACATAAGAAACATGTTTTCTAAAATCAATATTCTAAAAATATGGGAGGGCAGAGCCTAGGGCCAGGAAGAAGCCTATTTAATGTTCAACCACATTAAGATGAATGTTTAAGTCCTCTTGGTCATGTATTTAAACAGCAAAGTATGAATGCTTTTGAGGGAGTAAGAGCCCACATGTACACAGGGTCAAAGGCTAGATCATATATTAAAAACAGGATTTTGACCCGTAACCTCAAAATCAATCTGGTAAAAATGTGTCCAGTAGTGGCTACTTTTTTGCTGTTGGACTTCACCTTTAATATTGATGTCCCTAGAGAAAATCAAATGTAATATATTCTTGCAACCAATCATCTTCACCTTTTAGCTCAGCCCTACTTTTTTCACATCCACAATTTGCAGTCTAAAGCAAGACTTAGGATTTCCTGTTTTTCTTCACAAGGCTTTGCCCTTCTCTGCTTACTCTTAGTTGTTGAAGAATACAAGTAACATCTGATTCCTTTAATATAGAAGTCTTTGTAAAAGACTGCCAGTTCTCTTCTGGATGTGGAAATAGTGTAGATACAACACCAGGTGCAAAGGAAATCACTCCCTCTCTCTACATGATTGAATTTGGGCAACATCCCAGAGCCAATACTCCTTTTACTGTTACATATAACTTGAGTACACATTTTGTGTGATATTCAATAAATGTACCTCCATATTTTTCCACCATATGATGGAATCTGCAATTCTTTGCTTGCTGTACACAAGAGCCTGCCTTCTATCCATTCAATCTATCCAGTATCACTTGATGAGAGTAGACCAGTATATTCCCAACTAATGGGATAGGGATTAATGTACTGACAGCTCATCAGAATCCCACAACCTAGTTTCTATGGTTCCTATCAGTAGACTCATTCATTCTTTCTGATTTCTCACTCACATGCCTCCTCACCACCACAGAATAGTCCCAGCTTTGAAGTTCTCTGAAAATAACCTATCCAATTATCATGTGGGGAAAAAAAATGAGCTCTAGGAGAGCTCACTGGGAGAAATGCACATGATCACCTATTAGCAGGCTATATATAATGTGATATATCAATTATTTCTTTATTGTAAGAAACAGGAAAAAATTTTAGAGATGGCTTATGTTCAAGCCTGTGGGATTGTTATGTCTTGAATATAGAGGTCCCTTCAAAGCCTCATATGGTCATAAATGGGGATTTCAGAGGAGTCTGAATAGAGGCTGTGTGTATTTAAATCATGATTGGATAAAACTGGATTGGTCTGCTTACTAGATTAGCATACATATCCGTGTAGCTGAAGACAGAAAGCCTACTCTTGAAGTGGGCAGCACCAACTAATAGGTTTTTTTTTTAATTTTTAATCTTTATTGGTACATTACATATATACATCATGATTGCACTCCATAATGGGGATTTGTACCAGTATAAGACACAACTTAATTCTCATTTTTTTCCATAGCCCTATCCACCCTACCACCCCCCATATACATAAAATTTGTTTCCTTACTTCTTTGTTACAATCTCAACATTGTCCCCTTTCACCCTATTTTACATTGAGCATTTTCTATAGCACAATAGATAACATACAATTCTAGGACTCATTTACATCTTTATTTTCTCATACCAGAGAAAAGATGCGATATGTACCTATCTGTGCCCTATTTATTGCACTTATGAGGATATCCTCAAGGTATGCCCATTTAAGTAGAAATGATTCAAACTTATCATTTTTTATGGCAGAATAATACTCCATTCTGTAGAAGAACCACGGCTTTTTTTTTTTTTTATCCAATCTCCAGTTGATGGACACTTGGGTTGTTTCCAAGATGTAGCAATCAAAAATTGGGCTGCTATAAACATGGGTGCACATATGTCACTGTGATATGAGTCTTTTAATTCTTGTGTGTCTATACCTAGCAGGGCAATGGCCAGGTCAAATGGGACCATCAATCCTAGCTTTTTGAGGATTCTCCAAACTGATTTCCACAGGGGTTATATGAGTCTACAGTCCCACCAACAGTGGAGAAGGGTTCCTTCTTCTCCGCAGCCTCGCCAACATTTGCTGTTGGCTGATTCTGAAATGGCAGCCATTCTATGTGGAGTGAGATGAAATCTCAATGTTATTTTCATCTGCATCTCTCGAATGACTAATGATGTTGAGCATTTCTTCATATGTTTCTTAGCTGCTCTTACTTCTTCCTCTGAAAAATATCTATTCATTTCAGATGCCCATTTTTGAATTGGGTCATTAAATTTGGGTGGGCTGATTTTTTTGAGCTCTTTATATATTCTAGATAGTAGCCCTTTATCTGAGGAACAGCTGGTAAAGATTTTTTTCTCACATTGTTGGTTGCCTGTTTGCACTGTTGGTGGTT
>PVIR01021808.1:0-28992 GCA_004026965.1 Petromus typicus
CCCGGCACTGTGGTATGTGGTACTGGTTGCTGCTGGGTGTGGGTCTCCACACCCAGTATTGTTATGTGGTTACCGGGGAATTGAACCCGGGCCCTTGCGCCTGCAAGACAGGCGCCAGAACCACTGAGCTAACTCCCCGGCCCCCTGTTGGTAAATTCTTCACAAGTATATTGGATACATGTGCAGATAAGAAAGTTTATTGTACTGTATGATATTCATGCTGCCCTTCATTTTTACCATCATAAAGAACATGGCAAAATCTTTGTATCCTTTGGCTATCACTGAAATTCTTTTGTGTGTATGTGCTACCAGTCCTTGTGCTTCCAAGGTAGGTGAGGTACCACTTGAGCTAAATCCTTAGCCTATTCCTGGAATTCTTATAATTCAATTCTGCCTAATATCATTCTTTGAAGTACAAGTACAATGTATGTTACTATAGTTAAGTAATCAACTTTCTCCCATAACCCAACTCTCCAACTTTTTTTTTTTTTTTTTTTTTTTTTTGAGACAGGCTCTCACTTTGTAGTTCAGGCTGGTCCTGAGCTCACTATGTATCCCAGGCGAGCCTTGAACTCAACAATCCTCTTGCCTCTGCCTCCCAAGTGCTGGAATTACAAGCGTGAGCCACCAAGCCTGGCAATGTGGTATATAGTACTGATTGCTGGTGGATGTGAGTCACTATGCCCAGCACTGCTCTATGTGGTAGCGGGGATTGAACTCCAGACCTTACACTTGAAAAGACAGAGGCCAAAATGACTGAGCTAAATCCCTAGTCCTCCAACATTATTTTTCAAAATTTAGGTAAGTTTGATCCCTGGTATCATAAAAATAAAATAAAATTTAGATGTTTGGGTATTTCATAGGAAGTTTTAAATTAAAATATTGCCAGGCTCAGTGATGTACACCTGTTAATCTCAGTACTCTGGGAGGCTGAGGCAGGAGAACTGCAAATTTAAATTTAACCTGGGCAATTTAGTGAGACCATATTTCAAAATATATATAAAAAAAAATGATCCAGCAATATAGCTGAGTGTGAGGGTTCTGGATTCAATCCTGACTATAAGACAAAGAAGACAAAGAAAGAAAGGAAAAAAAGTTTAAATGATTCAACAAAGTTTAAAAATATCAAGAAGCACAAAAGAATTGAATGAAGTGCTACCCCTCCCTCTTCTATGCACTCTCTGTGTATACAGCAGCCCACCCTTTTGTGTTTAACACAAGGACAGCCTGTGGTCTTCACCCCTGCTTGCTCACTTAGCCATCAGTGTTGGAAGGCATAGCAGTTAAGTCATCATTTTACGGTAAGGTTTCATCCTGGTGCTCTCTCTGAGCCCTGGTCAGCACGGAGCCATCCCTCAAAGCCCAGGGGCATCTGTCTCCCTGCACCTCCGCCACCAGGCGCCCCTCAGGTCTCCGCCGGTGCTCACTCACCTGTCTGCAGTAGCAGGAGGCCCAAGGTGACTACTTGCGGGTGAAGGACCATGTTGATCCGATGACGTCTGCACAGGTCTCAGTTCTCAGACGGCAACTTCTCCTTTCACCCTCTCTCAAACACCAGCACTTGCTCTTTGGGAGGAAAAGAAACAATGGCTTCAGACGGGGAAGGCACCTAGTGGTGGACAGGAAGAGCTGGCCACCAAAATAGCCTTTCATTTCCCAAGTACTTCCCCACACGCAGCCTCGATTCTGACTCAGGTTCTGACACAGGAGCTAAGGCAGCAGACAAGACAGCACCCAGAGGTGGGAGAAGTGTGGCTCGAGCAGAATCCCAGAGCGAAGACCAACCTTCCGGTGGGGAAGGGAGCAGCCGTGGGCGAAGGCTCAACCAGCCTCGGTGCACAGCTCACCCAGGGTCAGACCAACTGAGTAAGAACACAAGGTGCTCTGTCTGTCTGACTCCTGGCGCTCCCAGGAGCCATGGCCTGGACTGCATCCCCTGAGGGGTGTCAAGAGAATACCTCAAGAAACCCTGGGGTCAGATCCAAGCCCTGACACTCACAAAGTTGGGTGACCCTGAGTGTGACAGCGCTCCTCAGAGCCTCGATTTCCTCACTGGTAAAACCAAACGGAGTGCGCTGCTCTGCCTCTCACAAATGACTGGCCTAATGAGCAAAAGAGCTGTGGCAGAAATTTGAAAACTGACCTGTAGTGTTACCAGCGTGAGCTAGCAGCATAAGTGAGGCATAGGCTCTGTGCTCAGTACTCAGGCATTTGGTGCTGGAGACAGCTCCTTTTAACCCATTCACGAAGAGGAAAGGTGAAACTAGCGGAACTTACGTGAGCTTGAACTCAGGCTGGATTTTAACTTTAGCTCTGACTCATGATGCCACATAAACATGAGTAAGCTGCCTACGACTTCATTAACACCCTGTGTGGTCCAAAGATTCAGTAATTTCCTCCCAAGTAGCCAAGGGGACTGTGCTTCCGGCTTTGCAGCCTAGATGGGCTTCATGGAGACACAAATGGGCTCAGCACAGTGATGGCCTGTCCGAGGGGAGCCCCCACTACATCAGCCCCTGGGCTCGGCTGAATCTCGGACCTTCACACCGAGCCACATCCCCAGGCGCATTTCATTTTTAATTTTGAGACAAAGTCTTGCTTAAATTACTAAGGTACCCAGGAAGGGCTCACACTTGCAATTCTTTTGTCTCAGCTTCCAGCCATGTTGGGATTACAAATGTGCACTACCACGTTCTGCTGTTTTTGACACTTTGTGAAATAAAATGAGTTCACAACTTATAGCCTGCACCATTCTAACCATTAACACTTCTTTCTCTACCTTGTCCCAGACCCACGGAGTGGACTTTAGTGTGTTATACTAACCTCTGTTGAAAGATCTTTGCCTTAGACCTTCATCTTGTTTTTCTTACTGTTGGTTTGATTTTTTTTTGAGAAAGGGCCTCACCAAGTTGTCCAGGCTGAACTTGAACTTGCTGTCCTCCTGCGTCAGCCTCCCAAGGGCTAGGACTACAGACCTGTAATGCCCTAGCCTGCGTCCATTGTTCTGAACTTCAACTCACTCCTACTGGGTTGTCACACAGGATGTCCCCCAGACTATTGCCTTAAATTCTCCTCTTCCATAAAAAAGAACTCAAACCAGGGGCTTTAACAGAGTTCCAAAGCTAAATTTTCTCCACACCTTTGCACTCGAAGTTTTTGTTACACAGAATAAGTATGTTTCCGATCACTTGCTGCCCTGCCTTTGTATGCTTGAAAGCGACACAAATTATCCCATATCAACTACCTCAGGGAGGGCAAACCCAAATGCTCACACAGAATTAACTCATGTCTTTTGCATGTCTTTTAATTCATGTCTCCTGTTCTTCTTTTGCCCTCTATGAACAGCTCCGGACCCTCTGCAGGGACAGACACCACCACTGTGAGGGGTGCGGCTCAATACCGCCACAGAGCTCAGCCTCCAGCCCTGCGCCAGCTGCACAGCTTTGCTTCTGGGAGACAAAATAATTTCTAAGTTTTATTATACTCCCAGATTGGGCCAAAGCCCAATGGGTCGATGAAAAGGACTTTTTGGCACATTTCATTCAATTCTATCAGTCATGACTAGCACACTGAGCCTAACGAAACATGATCGAACACAGGGAGGACAGAAAGATCCACGATCGTGCCCTGGGCTGGAGACACGCGTAAGTAAGCAGCTGACTAATGAAGTCAGGCCAAATGAGAAAAATGGTCAATGTGTAACCCGACCCCTCGTTGCCCCACTCCAGGCTCAATCTCTCAGGAAAACAAGAAGCCAGACTTCTTACCAGATCCTCCTAACTCCTTATCTTAGCAAACCTCGGTGAATTTGTCCCTGTAGAACTGGGAGTCGTTCTACGTGAGGGAGCACTTGAAGTGCGGCTGCTGCAACATTTTCAATGTTTTGTAGTTAATTTGATTTTAACTAAAAGTTAAGTTTCGACAAATGACTAATTTGTTACACAGCACCCAACTTGAGACCATGAATTTGTTGGGCATGGTGATTCAGGCCTGTAATCCCAGCACTCAGGAGGCAGAGGCAGGAGGATTGCTGTGAGTTCGAGGCTAATTTGGGCTACATAGTGAGTTCAGGGCCAGCCTGAACTACAAAGCGAGACCCTGTCTCAAAAAAAAAAGTGACATGTGGAGCTAACAACTACAGAAATACGAGTAGGGGGTGAACAGTGTCTGAAGCAGAGGACACAATGACCAGCAGGCAAGACGCTGATGTGGAACCAATGCCCTGATGTTAAACAACTACACAGAGCACACAACTGAGTTCCCGCCCAGGCCCGGCTCCTGGCCTCACTGTGTCTCGCAGATGCCCACAGAGTAGAGCAAGGGACTCCTGTTCTTCTTTTGCCCTCTACGAACAGCTCCAGACCCTCTGCAGGGACAGACCCCACCGTGAGGGGTGCGGCTCAATACCGCCACAGAGCTCAGCCTCCAGCCCTGCGCCAGCTGCACAGCTTTGCTTCTGGAGAGCAGGGACATGCCGTGACCAGATGGGAGCCAGTCCACTGTTCTTCCCTGTGCCACCACTGCCTTTGAAAGAGTGCAACAGCTTGGCTCCAGCACGTTTCCACCCACGCTGGGTCTCCTTAGCCCTCCACAGCTAAGGGCTTGCACATGCACGCCTGCTCCTTCCTGCTCCCAAGCCATGACTTCTCATGAAGCCCTGGTCTAACTATACCTGGACTCTACAATTCCTTCCAAATCACCTCTCGACAGCCCACGCCCTCTCCCCACCCACCACCCCCCTGGCTATTTGCCCTCCTACGTGACTCAGGCTTCTCAGTCCCTCAAATTCCAAAGGGCCCTCTGGCCACCGCTGAAGGAAGGATGATGTAGCCATCTACTCTCCCCCAAACTAAACCAGCAGCCAATATGAGGTTTCTCTTTTAGAGAACATTATAATCTTTTCAATGAGTTGTGTCTTAAAAAAAAATATTTTGAAACGGTGTGCAGTTCGGGCTGGCTTTGAACTCATTATGTATATGTAGCCCAGGCTGCCCTAAACTCAGGATCCTCCTGCCTCAGCCTCCTGAGTGCTGAGATTACACGCATGTACCACCTCGCCGGCCAGGCTTCTTTTTGTTACCCCAACTCGTACCCAGAACATGACAGATAGCCCATGTTCTGGTTCCCTCTCTGGTGTAAGCCTGCAGAGGCCTGGACTTACCAGGGTTTCTCAGCTTCTTGATGGCAGCCTTTCCTTCTCCAGATCTGCCTGCTGCTGACTCTCTAAAGTTGTTTATGGACAGAGATGTCTTCTCCCAGAATTCCATGTCTTATCTCTGTGCCACACCTATACAGACGCTGGGAGGGAGGCTTGAAAATCACATCTCAGATCGGTGCATCCATTTGCAAGATTTTATCCATTTTCTAGTTGAAAGAGATTCTGGGGAAATCCTGGGCTAGAGTGAAAAGGATATCTATCTTATCTGCTGGGCTGTTTTAAAAGATGCCACAAAGATACTCACCTTAGGTGACTCCTGGCCTGAAAACTCAGGCAGATTTTGAGATGGCTAGAGCAGGAACTGACTTGGAACATTGGCATGCCTCTCAATTCACAGATGAGGGAATTGAATTCCAAAGGAGAACTAGAGGGTGAGAAGTCTGTGAGCAGAGGCAAAAGTGAAAGCCTTGCTTGACTATTTCCCCTTCACAGCAAATCCTTCTCCCCAGCACTGGAATTGAATGTAGGGCTCATGAGTGCTAGGAAAGCAGCTCAACCACTAGGCTACATATTCAGCCTTACTCTTCTATTTAATTTTTTAAGTTATTATTGTTATTACTACTTTTTTGTTTTAGTGTTTTGAGACAGAGTCTCACTTTGTAGTTCAGGCTGGCCCTGAACTCACTATGTAGCCCATGCTACCCTTGAACTCTCGGCAATGCTCCTGCCTCTGCCTCCTAAGTGCTGGAATTACAGGTGTGGCCCAGCATTGTGGTATGTGGTACCAGGGATCAAACTAAGGACTATTCACTTGCCAGGCAGATGCTAGAACCACTGAGCTAAATACCCTGCCCACAATTTTATTTTTTAATTTGAGAAAAGATCTCACTAAATTGCCCTGGCTGGGCCTGAACTTGTGATGCTCCTATCTCAACCTCCCAAGTAGCTGGAATTACGGGTGTGTACTATAAACCAGGCTCAACAACATTATTTCAACAAATGCTTATTTAGCAACTCCTTCTAAGAACAGAACATTCTAAACAAACAAAACAAACCTGTGTTTGTCTGAGAAGTTTAGGGAAATGAGCTGTCAAATTGAAAAAGTGAAGTAAGCTATCCCAGATCCCAGTGTAGTTTATATATGTTGATTTCATGTTAATAATGTATTTATTAAGGCTGCTAGAGCACTGAAGTGTAGGACAAGGATATTAAACTTGGGTGTAGCCAGTTTCTGCATAGGCAGTTAAGGGGCACGATCTTGGGTAGTAAAATATGTTTTCTCCAAAGACTATGTGATCAGGCCAGGGATTTAGCTCGGTGGTTCTGGTGACTGCCTTGCAAGCACAATGTCCTGAGTTCAGTCCCCAGTAGCCACATACAGCAATGCCAGGCATGGTGACTCATGATCACTGGCAATCAGTACCACATACCACAATGCCGGGTGAGGTGGCTCATGCCGGTAATCCCAGCACTCAGAAGGCAGAGGCAGAAGGACAGACTACTGTGAGTTGAGGTTTGCCTGGACTGTATAGTGAGCTCAAGGCCAGCCTGAACTGAAAAGTGAGACC
The DNA here is from genome assembly GCA_004026965.1 of Petromus typicus. Taxonomy (NCBI): domain Eukaryota; kingdom Metazoa; phylum Chordata; class Mammalia; order Rodentia; family Petromuridae; genus Petromus; species Petromus typicus. The sequence goes on from PVIR01021808.1 coordinate 6,727, forward strand.
CTGTCTCTAAAAAAAGAACTATGAAATCAAGAGACTCCCTCAACCCCTCAAATCAAATCAGAGTGCATTGTCCACTTAAAGACACTGAAGCCAGCACAGTGACGCATGCCTGTTATCTCAGCACTCAGGAAGGCAGAGCCAGAAAGAACACAAGTTTGACTGGTGTCACTGGGCAACTTAGTGACCTAGCAAGACGCTGGACTGGGGTGTGGCTGAATGTGAAGGCTCCAGGTTCAAACCCCAGTCCCCATCAACACAAAAACAATTTAATAATGATAATAATAAAAGACATTGAAGACAACATCACAGATTTGTTTCTGATTTAAAACTTTCACAAACTGGGTGTGTTGGCACATGCCTGTAATCCTAGTAATTGGGAGGCAGAGGCAGGAGTATCCTGTGAGTTTGAGGCAAGCCTGAGAACGTATTGAGTCAAGGCCAGCCTGAACTATGTAGCAAGATCTTACCTCAAAATAAATAAATAAATAAATAAATACATAAATAAATAAATGACTTTTACATTTAGGCCACAAATCTAGGAGCCTCTTGCATGACAATTCAAACTTGAAACTAGCCTGAGCTACAGAGACTTAGTGTGACCCTGCCTCAAAATTCTCAAAAAATTGGGCCAGGGATTTAGCTCAGTGGTTCAGGCACCTGTCTTGCAAGCGCAAGGGGCCATGGGTCCGAAAACACATACAGCAATGCTGGGCGTGGAGACTCACACGCACCAGCAATCAGAACCACATACCACAGTGCCGGGTGTGGTGGCTCACACCTATGATCCCAGCACTTGGGAGGCAGAGGCAGGAGGATTGCTGTGAGTTCAAGGCTGAGCTCAGGACCAGCCTGAACTATAAAAGAGAGACCTTGTCTCAAAAAAAAAAAAAAACAACTCATAAAAGAGGACAGGATGTCCTTCAGTGGTTGTGGGTTCAATTCCCATACTGAAAAATTAATAACAACAAAATAAGTAAAAAACTTCAACCAATGTGTCCTATAGTATTAGCATCTAGTGTAAGACATTTCCATCACATACCCTTTGGGGAAGACAGGTGGGTCAAAGAGATTTAATAGCATCAGGCTTTTACCAGATGGGGCAGGGTAGTGGTTTTTTTTTTTTTTTTAATGTTTTTATTTATTTATTTATTTTGCTTTTTGAGACAGGGTCTCCCTTTGAAGTTCAAGGTAGCCCTGAACTCACTGTGTCACCCAGGCCAGCCTTGAATTCATGTAATCCTCCTGCCTCTGTCTCCCAAGTGCTGGGATTACAGGCATGAGCTGCCAAGCTGGACTAGGATAGTTTTCTTTAAAGAATTCTGAACACTCCAAAAACACGACTTCTCACCGCACAAGGGGACCAAGCCAAAGTTCTCATGCTAGGTAGCAAGAGCACAAAATGTATGGTAGACTCTATGGAAACCTGCGCCAAGGCAGTATGTAGATGGGCGTATTGTGGTTTTATACAGTACTGGCTGAGTATTAGCAATATATGCTGACAAAGAATGTCAGCAGCCTATTGGGACACTTTGGGATGGAAATATTTCAGTGAAATATTAAGCGAAAAGCAATCCATAGGACAGCCTACTTCATAGGAACTGAATTTTATGAAAAAGTCCTAACAAAACCACAACACACGTGATATGCACATATGTACATGTGTGTCTATATGGAAATGTCATGTGAAAGAATACATCTAACTATACAAGGGATTCTACCTGGTAAAGGGGCAGACTGGCAGGACAGACTTTGAGTTTGAAGCTTTGTACTTCTGTGCCACTTGATTATTTTGCAGTAATGTATCACTGAACACTACATGGTAGTGCAGGTCTATAATCTCAATTACATGAGGAAGCAGAAGCATGGGGATCTCAAATTTAAGATCAATCAAGGCAATTTACTGAGATCCTATTTTTTAAATAAAATTAAGAGGGATGAGGATGTTTAATCAGTGATAAGGCATTTGCCTAACATCTACTTCAATTGCCAGCACACAAAAGATAAGAGAAAAAGAGAGAGAGAGAGAGAGAGAGAGAAGAAAGAGGGAGGAGTAAAAAGAGAGAAAGACAGCGAAAGCATTTTATTAAAAGACAAAATAATCAAGTACTAAAACTGTGCTTTTTTTGAGACAGGGTCTTGCTTTGTAGTTCAGGCTGGCCCTGAGCCCACTATGTAGCCCAGGGGAGCCTAGAACTCACAGCAATCCTCCTGTCTCTGCCTCCTGAGTGCTGGGATTACAGGTGTGAGCCACCATGCCCAGCACTGTGGTATGTGGTATTGATTGCTGGTGGATTTGAGTCACCACGGCTGGCATTGTTGTATGTGGTTACTGGGGATCGAACTCAGGACCTTGCACTTGGCAAGGCAGGTGCCAGAACCACTGAGCTAAATCCCTAGCCCCAACTGTACATTCTTACAAAGCTAGAACCTGTTTTTCCTTAACATTATGTATTTTATTTGGCCTGATTACAATAGTCTTTTTCTATATTCACAAAAGACAGAGAAAAAGCAACTTCAGTTGTCTAAAGATGCACTGGCCCATCAGCAAGCAGCAAAATCATGACATGAAATTTGCCTGAATAAACACATGAGTGGACCAGGAAGCATACTTTTCCTCTACAGAGTGGGAAATGCAGAGGCCACTACATAGATATTGGGAGGCCGCTGTTAGCCTTTGTCACATGTGGACCCTTCATGAAATTCCTACTTGGTGGTTACACAGCACTACCTGCTCTGGGTCAGGCTATTGTCCTTAGGCCGCAAATCCACTTGAAATTTTACAGGGCTAAGTTAAACAAGTGGGTAACGGTAGGGACTTGCATTTCCATGAAAAAGGAAAAATAAAGATACCACCAAAAAATCCTTTTCTGTGTTAATCAGAGTCCAGTAGCCTACAAGCTGCTTGAGGCTGATGGCTATTATATTTTCTGTGGCTATCAGGCCTCACTCTGCATTCTGACTTTCTTGAAGGAGAAACAAGAAATCTGTGCTGGGCGTGGTGGCTCACGCCTGTAATCCTAGCACTTGGGAGGCAGAGGCAGGAGGATTGCTGTGATGTGAGTTGGAGGCTGAGCTCAGGGCTAGCCTGAACTACAAAGTGAGACCCTGTCCTCCCCCTTGCCCCCGGAAAAAAAGAATCTGTACACCTGTAAGCTGCATCCTGGCTGGAATGTGTAACAGGTATATTCATCCAAACAACCAGCCTGCAAGTGTCTGTCCCCAGCTGAGTCAAGCAGTGAACTAGGGCCCTGAGTCACGATGTGTTACTCACAGAGTTCTTTTAAAATTGGGGTTGGGAAGAGATCTCTTCTTTCTCTGCCTCTTCTCTCTCTCGCTCTCTCTCTCTCTCACACACACACACACACACACACACACGAGAATTTCCGATTGGAATCCCAGAAATAAAGCAGACAAGAGAGAGGCAGACTGTTCCTGTAGAGGGGTGAGAGCTCAAACCCTGTAGCAAAAATTGAGGCTGGAAGCAGAGAGATGAGGAAGACACTGCTGTGCTACCTCTGAAAGCCTTGTTCTAAAAATGACGTCAGGGATTAAAAAGGAGCGGGAACCAGAAAGGGTAACTAACAGGGTCCCGAGGGATAAGTCCACCAGAGCGGGCCTTTGAAGGCAAAGAGATGCAGACTTCATTCACCTGAGCAGATATGGACTGAACTCAAACAAGAGGCCATCAGCTCTGAACAAAGAAAAGGCCGAGGGAGTTTTGAGGGGGAAGAACAATATCTGTGGTTGGATTGAGGAAGGTATGTGGATATTTTCAGGGGACCTGGCCTTGAAAAGATGCTGGACTTGACAGTTGTTACTTCTGTGTTGGGAACATCCCACCCTGTGTTCTGTGGCAGAGATGGCATGCTTCTGTCACCAGAAACCTGCCTGTTTTCTTACGGTCATGTCAGATTGTCACCAGGAATTAAAGAGCGTCTTCTTTAACCATTCACGATTAGGTCAAGCCAGACAGAAAGGACCTGGGGTGTTCCCAAGCAGACAGTGGACAGCAAAGCTGACACAGAGGAAGTGAGGATGCTCAGGCAGCTGCTGATTGGCTTTCATTGACAGAATCTGACTGAGGCGATCACGTACAGTAAAGTGCTAGGGCTCCCGGGTGAGGAGAATGGATCACTAGAAAAGCAGAAGTATGAAAGAAGATTACAAACAGAATGCTACTTCCCAAAAGGAAAGAAGAAAAGAAGGGAGGAAGAGAGAGGGAGGAAAGAAAGGAGAGAGGGAGGGAGGGAGAAGGGGAAGGGAGGGAATGAATGAGTGCAAAAGTAACATATCATGAAAGAAAGGTCCCAAGGGAGTCACTAGGCCTAGATGTTTTAGCTCAATCTGTTTTGGTTTTTTTTGTTTTTTGTTTTTTGTTTTCTGAGACAGGGTCTCGCTTTTGTAGTTCAGGCTGGCTCTGAGCTCAGCCTCAAACTCACATCACAGCAATCCTCCTGCCTCTGCCTCCCGAGTGCTGGGATGACAGGCGTGAGCCACCACGCCCGGCACTCAATCTGGTTTTTTAAATAAAATTTCAAAAAGCAAAAACACGGGCCAAGGATTTAAGCTCAGTAGTTCTGGCATCTGCCTGGCAAGTGCAAGGCCCCGAGTTCAATCCCCAGTAACCACATATCACAGTGCTAGGCTTGGTGGCTCACACTTGTAATCACATCACTGGAGAGGCAGAGGCAGAAGGATTGCTGAGTTCAAGGCTAGCCTGGGCAATCTAGCAAGTTCAGGGACAACCTGAACTACAAAGCCAAACCCTGTCTCAAAAAAAAAAAAAAAAAAGCAAAATCAGATTATTTTTAGTGAGAGTATCTTAGGTAAGTAAATTAATCAGATATTTTGTAGGCAGTTATATAGGGCCAGCCCTAGGAGCCAACGGTAAAGATAATCAAAACACATTCTTTGAAGCCCAGTGTCCTAAAAGAATGGAAACTACCACACCCTAGTACTTCCCCTGGGGATGAAGAGCAGTGATTAACATTCTGAAGAGGTAGCAGTCACCTGGGTGGGGGAACAAGATTTTTAATCCACCCCTTCCTGAAAGATCCTTGACCTAAAAATCGTTGTAAACTTGCTACGTGACTTGTTTTCTCATTGGCTCCTCCTCTAATCAATATTACCTAAGGACTATAGTTGTCATAACCTTATTGGATTATCATAGTTTTATCCACTTTCTCATGGGGGGCAATACTCTCACTAGTCAAGAATTGTAATCTTACTAGTCAATTACAGTGTTGATCCACATTAAACCTGCCTCACCTCATAGCTTTGCTCCATAAAACCCCCTGGGAAACAAGGTCTCAGACATCCCACTTTGTGATCTCCCTTCTGTCTCTGTTAGATAGAAGCTATCTTTCTGTCAGTAAATTTTTTCTACTCTTAAGTCTTTTGTTCCTACAATTTATTCATAGATCTTAGCATGGACTCTACTTTCAGACATCTAGCAGGTTGAGAGTTGCGTCTATTCCCCCATATCTCTAGCATTTGGGAAGTTGAGGAAAAAGCCTCACCCATGTTTGAGGCCAGATAGTTCACGGTGGATCTAAACTATGTAGTGAGACCCTGTGTCAAAAAATATATAGATAAATAATAAAACTATATTACTGTGTTGTCATTGGACTGTATAAGTTCACATAGGACTCGAATAAGATCCCATCCTTCACATGGCAGAATCACGTTAGAACCCAACAATTTATAAGCACAAAAAGGACACAGGCTATTGTGTAAAGACTATCTGTTGCAGCTTTGAATCTATCCACAGGGAAATTCTTTAGTAGAATATACACACTTCTACTTAAGGCTACTTAGCCATCTAAATGAAGTACGTTGTCTCAACCGTGGATGAGCCTTTTGCCGCAACTTCCCAAATGCTAGAGATATGGGGGAATAGATGTAACACTCAACCTGCTAGATGTCTGAAACTAGAGTTCACGCTAAGATCTACGAATAAATTCTAAGAACAAAAGGTGTTAAAAGTAGACAAAATGTACTGACAGAAAGAAGAGCAAGCTATGGTGTGAATCCATGTGTGGAACGGGGAGAGGAGAGGAGAGCAGGAGAGAGACCCTGAGCAGAGGGCCGAACCACCCTGTCACAGCGCAGCATCTCGCATGTGGAGCCCCTGAGCCCACAGCCCGCTGTTCAGAACGCAGACACAACAACTGCTGTGAATCTGACCGGAAATGTCACTGAATTCTTAAGGTTCGCATAGGAATAAAAGACATAACATATCGTCTTAATGATCATGATCTCCATCCTGTGATATGACAGTACTTGAGATGCGATGGTTGGAATCTGAAGTGTCCCCAAAAGCTTGTGTTGAGACACTTATTTCACCGCTGAAGGTGCTGGGGCGATGTAATGCCTCTGGAAGAAGGAGGGGATGAGCCTCCAGTGTGTGTGTGTGTGTGTGTGTGTGTGTCTTCCTCTCTCTTCCCCCTCCTTCCTGGCAGCTCGAGGTGAGCAGTTTTTTCTGCTGGGCTCCCGGCCATGGTGGTCATCTTTGCCACAAGATCCAAGGCAATAAATCCAGCTGACCTGGACTGAAAGCTTTGAAACCATATGCTAAATCTCTTCTTTAAGTTGTTTATTTCACGTATTTTGTTGTAGCAACAGCAAGCTGACACATGACACACACAGCATGGGTTGGGCATACTGATAGGTCTGGCTAGTACAGAACAAAGTTAATATGGAATTTCCGCCAAACAGTCCCCTTCTCAGGGCTGGAGATTTAGCTCAAGTGGTTCCATGCCTACCTTGGAAGCACAAGGGCCTGAATTTGATTTTCAGTGCCACCAAAAAAAAAAAAAGGATTGCCCTACTCTTTCCATAATGCCCCACATCTTGTCACACAACCCTTTCTTGTCACCTTCTGTAACACCTGAACCCACCAGTTAGAAAACTACCTGGTGCTCTCCTACCCCTCACCACTAGTCCCCACCAGCAGATTGTACATAACTGCTGCCTGCTTTGTCCTGGCGGCTGCTCCTCCATCTTTAGAGCAGTCTGGCAGCTACTTCTCCCCAGTACAGCCCCACTGCCCCACACTCGAGTCTTGCCCCATTTTATTTTATATCAAAAAGATTTCTCAATAAAGACTCACTCGGAAAACAGTGATCATATTAAAATACTACACACATTTAAACAGAACCCCCTCCGCCATATCTGAATACTATTTTTCAATCTCAGTGTTCTCTGTGGGGAAAAAATAATTTTAAAAAGAGGACTCGAGCCATAAGCAGGAAATTACACAAAAAGTTTCACCAGGAAGTAAATGATGTAGGGAAAAAGGTGTTCTCTGAGGATCTCCATCAATCTGGCTAAGTCAGGAATCCACAAGACCACAAGGCAGATCAATCATGGAAAAGGGTAGGAAAGGGGCTTGGCTGTAGGCCCTGCTGGGAAGCAGATGGAGATTCTGGATCTGCCTCAGGTGCAGGTGGAGCATGGAGAGGTTTTAGAAAAGTAGACCATAGACATGGGTTTGGGGTTTTCATAGCTGGATTTTGCACAGCTGGTAATACAGGGTGTCTTGATCAAATCCTGCTTGGTCTCAGGGTTCAGGCCGGACAACAGCCTGAGGGGCAATTTGGCTCCCTTCATTGGGTGACTATTCCCAGGCCCTCGAGGTGCTGACTCACACTGGGCCTGATGTCTTCAGGGTTGCTCAGCGAGGCTCCTTTTCCTGGAACCTGAGTTGCCTGCTGCAATAGCCAGAGATCTCCAGTAATCTTCCCAGGGTGTGGATGCCTTGTCCTTGAAAATCCTGACAGTTGTTTTAGGACTGTGAATTTGGTATCTGCATTCTTGGAGGGGAATGAGTTAGGATTAGTGAATTTAAGACTTAATACACCTTGTATGAGACACTCCTGACTGCTTCACACGCCTCCACCTAGAGATGAGCAGGATTTGTTTTCAGAAACTTTAAAGTAATGAAGAGTCTAACAATGAAAGCTCATCCTGTTCTTAGTTACCCAGGGGTCACCCGCCTGCCCAGACTGTGTCTCTGTTACAGAGTGGACTTGATATGGGCAGTCAGTGTGGTTGACACAGAAATACAGAGGACAAGGAACCCTGAAACATGTCTGACTCACACTTCTCCCTTGCACAGGTTTTCCACTAAAAAACAGAAATCTGGGTCCTCTCGCCCTGAAAAACCACTCGACCAGTGGTCAGCCGCGCTTCTTTTGCACTTTTCAACTGAGTTCTGGAAAGATAATCAAAAACCTTAAAAATCACCATCCATGGGCATCTCCATTTATCTCAGAGGGATCCAGACTCTTTTGTAGAAATCTATAGACAAAAGTGTGCTCAGTTTGATTTTTAAGATCGTATCACCTTGATCAGGCATGGTGGCTCATGCCTGCAATACCAGCATTTGGCAGAAGCAAGAGATTGCTGTGAGTCAGAGGCTGGCCTGGGCTACGCAGTGAGTTTGGGGCCAGTTTGAATTACAAAGCAAGACCCTGTCTCAAAAAACTAACAAAATCAAAAACAAAAATATATCACCTTTGGAAGTAGACATGAAAATCATTTGAACTTGTGTATTTTTGAATGTGGAAATGTTTTGTATCTTCCTTTACAAGGTACTTACCCAGGGGTGTACATTTGTCAAACTCAAATTATATCCTTAAAATGAAAGCATTTTGTGATACGTAAATTATGATTTTTTTTAACAATGATGAATTATCTCCATAAATATATCCTCTTATAATATTAAAAAGGGGAAAACAATTTTTATTCATATGAATTGGTGCTATTTTAGACAATTTGAGACCATTTTCTCCATTGGGAAGAAATAATGGGTAGATAAAACATGGTAAGACTTCACTTTTTCCATTCCAAAAAGATTAAGGTGAGGCCAGAGATTTAGCTCAGTGGTTACAGCATCTGCCCTGGCAAGTGAAAGAAAGGTCCAGAGTTCGATCCCCAGTAACCACATACCACAACGGCCGGCCTGGTGGCTCACACCTGTGATTCCAGCACTCAGAAGGCAGAGGCAAGAGGATGGCTGTGAGTTGGAGGCTAGCCTGGGCTACATAGTGAGCTGTGGGCCAGCCTAAACTATAAAGCAAACCCTGCCTCAGAAAAATAAAAGTAAATAAATAAATAAAAAAGATTGAGGTGTTTCTTTTTCCAGAATGGAGTCTTTGCTTGCATCTCTGGGGGAAGGGAATACTGACAAATTTCTAGAGGCAAACCACACATTCCATCTTATCACACCGATTTTGTTATTTCCTATGGTACTTGATATTGAACCTAGGGCTTTCACACTGAGCTACATCCCCAGCCACCACCACTCCTTTAGAAAATGTTTTATTTGGAGACAGAGTCAGGCTAAACTGTTAAGTTTCTAAGGCTGGGCTCAAATTTACAATCCTCTTGTCCCAGCTTCCTAAGTGCAGAGATCACAAGTATGTGTCACCATGCCCAGCCATTGTATATTTTTAAGACAAAAAAAAAAAAACCCTCTGTCTAATTGTACATATAATTCTGAAACCTTTTCTTCTGATTTAATATACCATTCTCCTCTGACAAGTAGTATACACCCACGAGAGCAGAGATTTTTAACTGTTTCATTCACTGACAGGTTCCAATGTTCAGAGACAGTGTTTGGCACAGAGAAATGGCTCATGAGTGTTCACTTAATGGGTGAAGGAGCATAAACTGCATTCTAACTGGAAACTCAGGTCACACAGATGTTCCACGGAACCAGTGATGTATCCATGGTCCTGGCACCAAAGAGTCCAGCACAGAATACCCGCTTTAAAATTATTTGTTGATGGGCTGGGGATTTAGCTCACTGGTTCCGGTGCCTGTCTTGCAAGGGCAAGGACTTGGGTTCAATCCCCGGTAACCACATACAATACTGGGAATGGAGACTCACTCCCGGCAGCAATCAGCACCACATACCACACACCACATACCACATACCACAGTGCAGGGTGTGGTGGCTCACGCCTGTAATCCCAGCACTCGGGAGGAAGAGGCAGGAGGATTGCTGTGATGTGAGTTTGAGGCTGAGCTCAGGGCTAGCCTGAACTTTTACAAAGCGAGACCCTGTCTCAAAAAAAAAAAAAAAAAAAAAAAAAAAAAAAAAAAAAAAAACCAAACTATTTGTTGAATTAGCAAAAAGTAAATAAACCACCTTTTTATGTTATTTTCTAAAATGTTTTTGAGACAAGCTCTTACTATGTACAATAGATCAGACTGGCCTTACTTACTCTCACTGTGTAGTCCAGGGTGGCCCTGAATACCCAGCAATCGACCTGCCTCATCCTCCAGAATGCTAGGATTATAGGCCTGCACCACCATACCCAGCATCACCTAGCTCTTTAGCACTGTACAACTTATGTCCCTTTGACATAAAGTGGTCTCTTACAGGGGTCCACTGCTGCGAACATCTTTGTATACACACACTTGTTTAGAGACTGTTGTAAGATAAGGATCACTTTGGGGGCAAACCACTGATCTGGTCCAAATGTGTCCTGAACGTCTTTCCTAATGGAATTTCATGATGTTTAAACATTTGTGATTAAATTTGCAACTTGTGTGAGAGCTGCTGCATGTAATTGATTTGTAAAATGATCTCCCTTATGCATCTTTCTCAAGCCAGTGTCTTCCATGACGCTTAGATGCAGCCCACAAGTTAGAATTCGTATGAACATGGTCAGGAAGGTTGGAAATAAGCAGACCGTCTCATTGGCCAGAGTCCACATCTCCTGCAAATAACACAGGACCAATGGCGCCTTCACCCAGAAAGGAGCAATGTGCAGGCAGGCACAAGGCCACAGTGCTGATTTATTCTGAGCTAGGAGGACTCCACAGAAGGAAGGGAAGAGGCAAAGGAGCAGCAGCAGCTAGACAGGACCTGAAAGGGGAAGACATTGAGAAATCAAGGCCACTATGGCTGAGAAAGAGCAGATGTGGGTGCTTGAGAGTTCTTCAACAAGTGAAGTTACAGAGTTAGGCCCTTTGGAGCTCTTCAGTGGAAAAGTCTTTCCAAAAAGCTCACTTGCTTATTTGAGTCTTAATTCTAAAGACATTGAGTCAGTGTCTGTTATGCATGAGAACCAGCCAGATTGGGAAGCCAGCAATAAACAACCTAGTTCTGTTATCTTGTGACTTGCACATAGAGATCACTGTCTTCCATCAAGAGCCCAACTCTACTAATACACAATCCTAGAGACCTCAGCCCTCTGCATACCAGGAAAAATGTGTAACTGGTCTCTGGAAGGGAACAGAAAGGAAAGGAGGGGAAGAAGAGGGAGGAAGTAGAGGGCAGGAGAGGGAAAAGAAGGGAAGAATACAGCTTCAGTTTTCTACATGAATGGAGAAGTTGATCAAAGATACTTTCCCATGAGGACACAAGGAAAAACTTGATTGCGTCATGAAAAGGAGGGCCAGGGATTTATTTAGCTCAGTGGTTCTGGTATCTGTCTCACAAGAGCAAGGTCCTGAGTTTGAGCCTCAGTACAAAAAAAGAAAAAAAGCAAGTAAAAAAGAAAAATCTTTCTACTCAATCATGAAGAGTACTTCTTGTCCCCAGGAGCTCTGTCCACACCACAAAGCTATGAGCAAGCTCTTAATGGATGCAGGAAAGAGCTGTGTGGAGATGCTCATTGTAGGAGACTTAGCATTCAAATAAGCGTGAGCTCGAGACTGAGAAGGAACACTTAAGATCATATAGTACCGAGTGAGAGATCAGCCAACTTATTGACTTAGCAACACTCTTTCAAATTGTTGTTTTGTTTTGTTTTGTTTTTTGAGACAAGGTCTCTCTTTGTAGTTCAGGTTGGCCCCTGAGCTCACTATGAAGCTCAAGTGAGCCTTGAACTCACAGCAATCCTCCTGTCTCTGTCTCCCAAGTGCTAGGATTACAGGCGTGAGCCACCACGCCCGGCACTGTGGTATGTGGTTTTGATTGGTGGTGGGCGAGAGGAACTATGCCTGGCATTGTTGTATGTGGTTAACGGGGATTGAACCCAGGACCTTGTGCTTGCAAGGCAGTCACTGGAACCACTGAGCTAAATCCTTGGTCCTCAAAATAAAAATTTTAATAATATTTTTAAGGGAAAGACCCTGGGTTCAATCCCTACTATCTAAACAAAAATACCTTAATCCAAACAAAAGCACTTCTGAGCTCTAATGCCCACAGTCTGCAGGCTCTGGTTTAGGTGGCCAGGCTGGCCGGAAATTAGAGGTAATAAGACGCCTAAGTTCTGCAGAGGACTCAGTTGAATTCCCGAGTGAGCTAATGAGCCTCTGAAAATGGAAAGTCTGTTAGGAAGCTGAGACAGACCTGCAAAACCAGACACTTATTGTTTAGAAAAGGACATTTGCAAAGTGGACAACGAAGGGGCTGAAACCAACGGCATGAAGAGGTCACGGCCCAGAGGGAGTCAGGCTCGCTGGGCCCTGCTGACAGTAACGCTCACTCAGCTCCTCCATTTCGTAGATGTTCTCCTCGCTGGTGTAGATGTTCTTGTTGGGGTAGATGTTCTCCTCGGTGGTGTAGAAGTTCTCCTCGATGGTATAGATATTCTCTGAGTGAATCCTCTCTGCTCCTGCTTGCTAATCCTGAGGGAGGAAGGTTGGCCAGAGCAATGAGGCTGTGCTGTATTGTATTTAAGCATTTCTCAAGTGCTGTGCTGGTAGGATGGAGCTGGAAGAACAGGCTTTCCTGAAGGGGCAGCCATCAAAGGCAGGGCAGGAGCCTTGCTAAGACGCACATGAAGGAAGTCCATGAAGTAATTTATCCTCTGTTTCTAAACCTACTTTCATGACACCTTCACTGAGGATCTATTCGTCACTACAAATGGAATCATTCTTGTTGCAACCTAATTAATACCAAGTTAACAGCCACTCACGAGCTACACCAAAAGTTGCACCCAAATATTATCTCCTGATGCTCATGAAACTGTCATGCTGTAGAAGTGATCATATTTCACAGAGGAGGAGGTCACAGAGTTAACATGTCTCGGCCATCAGCACACAATTGGGAAGAGGCAGAGGTGGCAACAAAGCGGGTGCTCGGAACTCCGGAGACACCGGACAGCACACACACTGCCCCAGCACAGCGCTGCCCAGTGACTCACAATCCTGCCTGGACTTGGAGAAAACTGTAAAAGCTAATTAATGCTGGGACTTCATCTTCAGCCATGGTGACGGCTCTGCTTTGTGAGTGGTCACTGAGCGTATGTAGTTAAGAAAAAAAAAAAAGGAAAGACTCTCTCCAGGTAATTCTGAAAAATTTCTGGTCTAGGCTTTTCTTACTATTTGTTCGATGCTGTTGAGTTTCAAAACATACAGAAGGCCCTGTGTTCAGTTCCTAGAACCTAAGTAAAAAGATATAGAGACAGAGAGAGGACAGAGAAATACAGAGACAGAGAGAGACAGAAGCAAAAAAAGCACATGAGACAGACAGTAAATAAGAACCTAAAGACCTTGACCAAATAAGAAGCTGTGTGTCTGTGGTATCGTGGATCAAACTCTACATCTTGCACTTTGAACCACTGAGTCAAATCCCTAGCCCTTGCTTTATTTTTTTATGTTTTATTTTATTTTTTTACTGTAGGGTGTTCTGAAGTTTAAAATGGTCCTTTTAATACATGTACGTACTCATAAATCTCCCTGATAAAAGAAACAATAAAAGTGGTGCATAAAAAGTATGACTTCCTCTCCAAATAGTTCCATTTTTTTTTACTGGTCTCTTGTGCTCCATGCAACTGTAAATGTCCATGCCCACCCACACTTACTTGTCAGCAGCAGCAGCAAGAACAGCAAGACACACTCCAAAGAAAGATGTGAAAACATGGACTCTTCAAAGGCAAAAGCGCAAAGGATGGCTGTGAAAGCACAGTTTTCACTCTCCGGTTGAACTGGGTAGTTTTCCAAGTATCTGTCACCCGTCACGTGAGTGGTTGCCAGCCACACAACATGCTGTCTGACTAATGATTTTTTGTTTTTTTTTAAATTTTTTGAGACAGGGTCTTGCTTTGTAGTTCAGGCTGGTCCTGAACTCAGCCTCCAGCTCAGCAATCCTCCTGTCTCCTGCCTCCCGAGTGCTGGAATTACAGGCCTGAGCCACTGCATCCAGCACTGTGGTATGTGGTAGTGATTGCTGGTGGGTGTGAGTGTCCATACCTGGTGTTATTATATGTGGTTACTGGGGACTGAACTCAGCCCTTGTACTTGCAAGGCAGGCGTGGGAATCACTGAGTTAAATCCCTGGCCCTGACTAGTGTTTTCTGTATTAAGACTGCTAAGTCTATACTCACATTAAAAGAAGCCCCAGTCTTTGTCATGCCACACCACACATATCCTATAACATTCTAATGTTTATGCTGTTACATCAACAAAGCAGAGGCAATACAACAGTGGAAGAAAACTGTTAGTCCTGGCAAGTAATGAGAACGCTTTAATACCTCAGATGAACCGGGTCTGAAATGGACCATGTACAAGTCTGGCTGTCTGTAAGAGAACAGAAAACTGGGGATTTTGCTTAGTGGTTCCAGTGCCTGACTGGCAAGAGCAAGGTCCAGAGTTCAACCCTGAGTGCCAAAAAAAAAAAAAAAAAAAGAAAACTCAATCATATCCTTCAGGCATCCTCTCACTCAACTCTGTCCTGCCCCACATTCATGCAGCATCTACTTTGTGGCTGACTCAGGATGGTTGCTGGAGAAGAGAACAATGAACAGTGAGTCTTTATCCTTACATGTACGCATCATTTCCACCCCTATCACGACCTTAATTTGTGACCTTAGCCTTGTTCTAGCCAAGGCTCAGCTCTGTCCTGTTACCTTGTGAGATCTGAGTTTTCCTATATACCTCTATATAAATATAAGCATGCAACTTCTTGTTAGTGTCCATATAACGCACTGATTAAGTAGGAGAAAAAAGTCTCCATCTTGTACAATTGGGAACATCAAAAACATGCATGGAAAATAAGAATCAAAATATAGCATAGACAGGTACAAATTCTCAATGAGGAATGTTTTCATAATGTAATCCTAAAATGTACCAACAAACTCAATTTATTGGAAAAAAAAAATAAAGAGCATACATGGAATCCAATAGGAGATGGTGCCGGGTTCAGACCAGCTAACTCTGACAGAGACAAACGAAGAACTCAAGAGACAGAGAATCTCTTTGCAGGGGGCTAGAGGACTTCACTGAAATGAAGCAGTGAACTGATTCAGACTTCCACATATTTTGTGGAACAACAAAAACATAGTGCTCTGCTGAGCATACAAGTTCCTTTTAGGTTAGCAAAACATAGTGATCACGTAGCTGAATTATTAACTTTTATCCGGTTGTCCCCTAGGAGCTGCTCCTCCTCTGGCGCATCTCCGTTCCAGTTGGCAAAATATCCCATTTGCAAGATATTCCATCTTCTTGGAGTTAGCAGTCTTCCACCCTGAGACGACCTAATCACATACGGACCCACTGGGCATCACAAGCAACTCCACAAAGGTATTGCTACCCACTCCTCATAAAGTCATCCATCAGTTCGTAGTCTTCACTTCCGGTGGACGAACTTTTTATTTTTTATCTGTCTTACCACTTTTGCCAAAGTACTTTCAATACTTTTGAAACATCCCCTAATAGTCCTTAGAGGATTATTTCAGTCACTGACTGAGAGGACTAATTCAGACAACTTGGATTCAGGACATATTTGAAGAAAATTATCTCAGGATCTTCAGAACATTTAGAAAGACAAATTTCTCTAAGGGCACTGAATTGACCCCTCTCATAGTGTGACTTTAGTGTAACCTTGCATCTGTTTTGGTGTGGTCACTTGTAAACAGCCATCCCTACCACGTAAGCCAATATTTTATACATGCATCAAAAGACAAAACCAACTAAACTGGCTTAAAGGTGTAAAGTGAAACCTGAATATTACTTAAAGCTTGATTCAACGGTCCCAGTCAGGTCACCAAAAGCTGCCTCTCTCCGATGTCAACACTCACTCGAGTCCAGAGCTGCATCCTTTCCCCGATTCTACATGGAGCTCTTCTCCCACACAGACAGAACGCACATGTGTCTACCAATGACACCATCTCTTGGCTGCTCCCACCCTGCCCCTGGTGTTCACGCTCCCTCAAAAGCCTAACGTAGGTTGTGGATTCACTCCTGAACTGTCACTGGGTCCAGAAAGTCCAAAGTATTAAACTGACTTCAGCCTGAGTCACTTCCCCAAACCTCGGGTCCTGAAAGTGAGAGAAGAATGACTTCCCAAAATCAGAATGCAGTGTGAGAAGAAGAAGGGCTGATGGAGAACAAGATGCCAGCTGGGTAAGACGCTCCAGCCATCTTTCCATAGACCTGTTAATTTAAACATCTGTTCACACACTAAACTTTCTTCCAAATGCTAAGGAAGTCAGGAGAGTGATCATATATGTATAATAAGATATAGATACAGATATATTTGTAAAGGGGTACAGATATAGTCCAGTGTGAAAGACCTAAATTCAATCTGTTGAAAGCCACTGTACATTATATTGAGGGGAAAAAAAATCACTTCACAATTAAATTATGACTAGGGCTGTCTGAGGCCTCAGTAATCCCATAATGCTGTGATGCTCAAGAGCAAGATCACATCAACTAAAGACAGCCTAGCAGGGCGTGTAATCCCAGCACTCGGGAGGCAGAGGCAGGAGGATTGCTGTGATGTGAGTTGGAGGCTGAGCTCAGGGCCAGCCTGAACTCCAAAGCGAGACCCTGTCAAAAAAAAAAAAAAAAAAGCCCAATTCTTTAAGAACTGAGTAGTAATAGCAAAAGAGAGAGGTTTCACCGGGGAAGGGGTAAAGTTCTTCTCAGTTTAACTCATTCCACCTACTGTAGTAAGACCATTTTGTTCATCTCATGGTCCTAAAAGACATAAATTCCTCATTGCCTAAAGGTCCTCGTCAGCATAAGATCTCGTTGTTATAGGTTTACCACAGCTCAGTGACATCTGATACTCCCTCCGGTCATAAAAATCCGGGGAATTGAGAATTATTACAGCCCTGTGAGTCATTCGATACTCCCTAGTTTGGACTATCTTGTCTTTGCCCTTTACCACACCCCTCCCCATACTTAGAAACCAGGCAAGTCTCTGTGGTCTTCCTTTCTTTACCCTTCACCATCCATCAAGGCATTCAAAGCACTGATCAACCTCTGATAGTTTGCTCATTATTAGTCTTACCGCCCGTGTTAATTTAATTATTTAATTTAATTTAATTTATTTAATTAAATTTAATTTAAATCAAGTAAGCATACTTGGCAGTTCACTGACACACTCATCATCAGTCCATTTGCTCATTCCATTTGACCATTTCCCTCTTGGTTCCTGCCCCACATTCTCATATTTCTCTGCTCTTAGGCATCCATTTTAGGGGATTATGCTTAGCACCTTCCCAAAGTGCCTGGAGGCTTTCACTCCTATTGGCAAAGAGATCTCTTCTGACGCCCACGTTTGTGCCAATACCAGTTCTGTCAGACTTTGTCACTGTTCCCAGTACAGCACGACATGATGATGTCATGACATGGCTTTAAGGCTGTATTACTCTTTAAAGGAAAGTGCAATAGAGAACAATGCATACATGTATAAATTACCAGGACTTACAAAGCACTCAAATAACCGGGACTCATACCGAATGTAAAACTGCCACTCTGCTAAGTCCCTTTGACACCCCACGAATACTCCATATGTCCCTTCTTCATCACAACTCCACTACCCTCTACAATATTATCCTAAATTTGTAATAGTCTTACCCTTTTAAATTTTTACCATTTACGTATGCATCTCATAGTTTTTCTTGGTTTTCAATGTTACATAAACAAGTTATATTGATGGGTGTTTTGTTTCACTGGACAGTGTGTTTGTAAGACTCATCCATGCTGTCATGGGTCTCTGCGTGTCAGATACTTCTGTACCTGGATTCTTTTCTGAGAATGGATCTACTACCTCAAATTGCTCATTTTATTTTAGGTGAATATTTCATTTTCAAATTTAGGTATCATAAACAATGCCCTACTAGACATTTTCATAGACTATGTGCAGCACCCATGCATAGGATTGGCATTATGTGTCCCAGACTAGATTACTGAGTCAGAAGGTGTAAACCTCTTGACTTACTTGAAAATGACTTGTTCCCAAGACTCATCAGTAGCTTATTCCACATCTTCATGAATCCTTAGTATTGTCAGAGTTGGTTTTTTTCCACATCTGGATTGTTTTGTTTTTGTCAAACTGGTAAGGGTCTGTGGTTTTAACTTGTCTTGTCCTAGTTTTTACCGAGTTAGGCATATTTTCTTTCATTTTGCCCCACTGGAGATTGATTCCAGAGCCTCCCAAATCTGAGTCAATCAGCTGTCACTGACTTGCATGCTCTGCCTGAAACTTTTCTTTATGAACTACTTGATTTTTTTTCCCCCACAAACGATTGTTCAGATTTCTTGCCTATTTTGGGAGGGGGGGTGTTCTATATTTTTCAAATTGATTTGTACATAGAGTTCATATATTTTATATGCTAGTCCTCTAATGCTTTAATACGTGGCAAATATTTTATCACACATCATGGCTTTTCACTTCACCATATGTTAGTTTGACTGGAAATTTTTAATTTTAATGCAGTGAAACTGATCCATCTATTCTTTTGTGGGTAGTATAGTTCATATTTTATTTAAGATATTTTTCACTTACCCAGAGATTTTCAAAACATTTGCCAACATTAGCATGCCTATAATCCTAGCACTTGGAGGCTGAGTCAGGAGGATCATTGTGACTTCCCACCACTTCTATAATCCCATCCACCACCAAAGAACCATAAAGAGTCATGCCATAAGAAATCCAACGGGAGGGCAAAAAACAGCCAATCAGATTCCAGGACCCTACAAGGACAAGGATCTGAATAAAAAGGAGCTGCAGACAAAATTTCAGGAGTATTTCACTTTGGAATGCTCTCTAATTTTCCAGAATAGCTATCTGCTTCTCTCTTCCCTTTTCCCCCTCACCTTAGAATAAACCATCTTTTTTCTTTTCCTATCTATGAATACACTTTCTCTCTCTCTTTTTTTTTTTTTTTTTTTTTTTTTTTTTTTTTTTTTTTTTTGAGACAGGGTCTCGTTTTATAGTTCAGGCTGGTCCTGAGCTCACTGTGTAGCCCAGGCTAGCCTTGAACTCAGGCTAGCCTCTAACTCACAGTAATCCTCTTGCCTCTGCCTCTCCAGTGATGGGATTACAAGTGTGAGCCACCAAGCTTAGCACTGTGGTATGTGGGGTTACCAGGGATTGAAATCAGGATCTTGTGCTTGCTAGGCAGGTGCCAGACCCACTGAACTAAATCTCTGGACCAACTGTCTCTTTTTATATTCAACTCTGTTTTTGTTTTTTTTTTGAGACAGTGTGCTTTGTGGTTGAGGCTGGCCCCTGAACTCACTATGTAGCTCAGGCTAGCCTCGAACTCACAGCCATCCTCCTGCTTCTGCCTCCCAAGTGCTGGGATTACAGGCCTGAGCTACCATAGCCTGCATTGTGGTACGTGATGCCAGGGATCAAACTCAGGACCTTGTGGTTGCCAGGCAGACACTGGAACCACTGAGCTAAATCCCTAGCCCAGTTTCTTTAGTTCTTTGCTGATGCTGCATTTAGTACTGCTGGGAGCTGTGCCCCAGCAGAGCAGTGGTCTGGCCTGCCTTAGTGTAGGGAGCAACCCTCCCTAGACATTACAGTTATCATGATTTAAATTTATTTCAGATTGGTGAGAGTATATGGAAATAAAATTTATTTTAAATATTGATTTTCCTTAGTAAATAATAAAGTATCGGTGCACTGCATTACATTTTCTGTGTGACAGATTCTGCAAATACAATTAGGTTTCTTCCTTTTCAACAGTATATTTATCTTTTGCGCCACTCTGCGGGGTTAGAGAATCTAGTACATATTCAGTAACAAGCTTATCAGTGTTGGTTTGGTACTTTCGGTATTTTGTTTTGGTATATTTTGTTATTTTGTATGTATGTATATATTATTTATCTATTTAGGCTCTACTGGAGCTCGAACTCAGGGTCTTCTCCCTGAGCTGCATCCCTCAGGCCTTTAAATTTTTGCCTAGACCTGAGTTCCATCCTCAGTACCATAAAAATAAAAAAAAAAATTTTTTTAGACAGACTCTCACTAAATTGGCCAAACTGGGCTTCAACTTGCAGTCCTGTCTCAGCCCCTCAAAAGTCTGGGATTACAGGCATCACCACAAAACCCAGTTAAATGGCAGGCAGACTTATTTAACTCCTGCTCCCAAAACAAAAGGCTTAGGTTTTCACAGCAGGTCTTATATATATATTATAGATTTTATGGAGCTCCCATTTATTGTATTAAAAATGTTCTAAAGTTCTAAAAGCGTTTTTCTTTTTTATCTGTGGATGCTAAATTTTATAAATGCTCTCCACACATTTGTTGAAATAAGTATTTTATTTCATTTTTTAGGCTTTTGAGGCAGGATCTTGCTTTGTAGTTCAGGCTGGCTCAGAACTTACTGTGCAGTCCAGGCGAGCCTCCAACTCACAGCAATCCTCCTGCCTCTGCCTCCCGAGTGCTGGGATTACAGGCATGAGCTACCACACCCAGCATGAAATAAATATTTTAATTTATTATTTCAGGAGAATACAGTGATTCATTGTTTTAATGAAAGGAACACAGACTAGCCATAAAACATTACCTTCCGATTTTTATATATTACTGGGTTATGTTTATTAGCATTTTGTTTATACTAGTCTCACATAGAGGAGGGAAATGTCTCTTGTTCAGTCTGTATGGGTTAGAACTGTTTATTCTGTGTGCGTGTTTTCTGAAAATGCTTGGCAGAATTGCCAGCAAAATTATTAGAACTTGAAGCTCCCTTTGCAAGAAGATTTTGACTACTGACACTTAAAATTAAAAATCCGTAGAGAACTACTCAAGTGTCCTATTCTTTAATCACTACTGATAATTTTCTAAGAATTTGCTCATTTTTCTCTAAATTTTCAAATGTATTGAGATGAAGTTATCTATTACATTTCACCATTCTTTACTACCCTGTGATATCTATAGTAACATCCCTTTCCATTTCATTTCTGCTATTTAGTATTTATGCCTTCCTCCTTTTTCTCTCTGTCCTTCCTCTCAAGCAACAGGAACTGAGAACTCCAAGCCTAAGCCCCACTTAGACCTCTAAAACACCCCAGGCTTCCAGATCAGATGCTGCAGCACAGACAAGAACACCTGAAACCAACTAATCATGTTGCATGGACCAAACGCATGCTAGCAGGAACCGGACTGGGTCTCCTCTTTCATTCTTAGTGCTATATTATAATGAGGTGAGCGCTATACTCACCACAGTTAAGGAACCTGCCTTCCTAGGGAGGGCATATGCCACAGCAAGGAATTTGGAATCCAAATTCTAGAATTCTTCGTATTTTCTATCACCACCCATCTCTGACTCAACAAATACAATTCAGCCGCTCAAGATTCAGTGTAATTCTGACCTCAGCCCCCAGGAGTTATGATACAATTTCAGTCTCCTTCTCCATAACAGCCAGCCTCTTCATCTAGAGATAAGAGCGCCACTTAGTGGTAGACTTCTCACTTTACAATTGCTAAGTGCTAAATACTTTTTAATGCCAAACACTATTGAGTACAAAGATACAAGGCTCGTGGCTGGGGATTTAGCTCAGTGGTTCCAGCACCTGTCTTGCAAGCGCAGGAGCCCAGGTTCGATCCCCGGCGACCACAAAACAATACTGGGCATGAAGACTCACACCCAGCAGCAACCAGTACCACATACCACAGCGCCGGGCGTGGTGGCTCACGCCTGTAATCCCAGCACTCGGGAGGCAGAGGCAGGAGGATTGCTGTGCTGTGAGTTGGAGGCTGAGCTCAGGGCCAGCCTGAACCACAGAGTGAGACCCTGTCTCAAAAAACC
Source organism: Petromus typicus (assembly GCA_004026965.1). Taxonomy (NCBI): domain Eukaryota; kingdom Metazoa; phylum Chordata; class Mammalia; order Rodentia; family Petromuridae; genus Petromus; species Petromus typicus. Next base: position 28,680 of record PVIR01021808.1, read on the forward strand.
TTAAAAAAAAAAGATACAAGGCTCAATACTGAAAAGCATATTTGTATCAAAACATCGTACTGTACCCCATAAATATATACAATTATTACTTGTAAATTAAATATAAAAAGACAGTAGGAAGGATAGTAACTTACAGTAGGTTTTGAAGTACAGCTCCAGGAAATGTGGTGCTTTGTAGCCATTACTTTATTCAATCCTTAGAACAATCTTATGAGAACTATTCTGGCACTTGTATTTCTAAGCTATGTATTAGTAGTCTTGTGACCCACACAAAAAAGTTTAAGATCGGGCCGGGGAGTTAGCTCAGTGGTTC